>BMAC01001142.1:4265-20994 GCA_014905375.1 Phtheirospermum japonicum
CGGAATTTGACTCGGAAGATGAGGCTGACATAATTAAGGAAAATACGATGTATAAAAGAGGAAGAAGGAGTACCTGATTATTTGATTACCGGAGGAACAAGATGAAAATGGACGAAGATCGCTGGAATTGCCGGAATTATTAGAGAGAAAAGGAAGAGGGGGAGGACTCAAGAGTTTGAGAGAGATGGAATTTGAAAAGTAAGACAGAAAAGAAAATTTGGAGGGACAAAAGGAAGTTGATAATTTTTGAAAACGAAAATTAAGGAAAAGCGGGATTTGATGGGATCCTCACATTTAATGCGGACAGAGGAACAGTATCCTAGGCAGTGAGCTGGAACGCTAACCATCCTGGAATGGGACACGTGCCGCTGACCAATCAGGTACAGTACTTGGAAAGACGTGTGGTTATGGCAACCGTTTGGGGAATATAGGCCGACACCACTAATGCCAATAATTAGGGTTGTTTGGCAGGCGGATATCTCGGAATTCCCCAGTACGATAAGTTATAAAAACAAAATGGCCTCATTTATTTCGAAAGAGCTTGGGGATATTACCGATCTACCCCAACTGTTTGGGGGGAGGAGTTGATAGGGCAACATATACGCCAGACCTGGTTGGGGGTAGCTCTGACTCAGAATAATTAGATAATTTAAGGGAGGACTAGAATATCTATGTCCCTATGAAAGATCTAATTAGCCCGCCCGATAAAACAGAATGTTAGGAAGAGGTGGTTATCGATTGAGATCCCTGACTTAGCCATCTTGAAGGGCACTCAAAAGTTTGGAGATTATATCAAGCTGAAGTCCCAGGGATTGAGGTTTAACCTGGTCTGGGTAAAAGACCTGGGTGAGTCCCCTAAGGAATAGAGCTCTTCCCCATTATTAGCAAGAGCTGACCTGTTGAAAAGCGGGGACAAGAGGGAAGAAGAGCCGAGATATTATGGACTGGGACAGATCGGGAGAAGGAAATAAGGAAGACCTGGGACAGGGGAGACCTGTTTCCCAGATTCCCAGCGAAGAGACAAGTGGGACCACTTGTCAGAATTTGTTGTGTAACGGCCCTTGATTCGCGCCATGTGTTCCTGAGATCCCAGCTGGGGTCCCCGTTAGGAGAAACTATAAATATCTCAGCCCCAAGGCTGAGAGAGGTACGTCATTCCCTTGATCATTCTTGCTTCCTTTCTGGAAAACACCTCAACGCTTACTAACTTAAGCATCGGAGAGGTTTCCACCGGAAAACCACTGGTGGTCCTTTCTAACCCTTGTTTGTGGTGTAGGTTTGGGAAGCTCTTGGGTTTTCAGGTGTTATTCTTGATACCGGTAGTCCACTTTTTGGGCTGAAACACTTGGGAATGATAAAGTCACTGCGGGTATTAATATGATGTTGTTTTCGATATACGAACAATTAGAACTTCCTCCTTTACAAGAAACACGCATTTGCTTACAATTGGTCGATCGTTCAATTAGACACCCAAAGGGGATAATCAAGGATGTTCTTGTACAAGTTGGAGGGATCGTGGTTCCGGTCGAATTTGTGGTATTAGATGTCGGCATGGTGAAGGAGGATGGCGCCGAGCACACTATCTTTCTAGGCCGCCCTTTCATGGATACGACTCAATGTTTGATTAGATGTTGGGAAGAAGAATCTTATATTTTTCGTAGAGGGTGAATCGATCATGTTTTCTATCGCTAACTTGTCATCTATTCCATCAAGCATATTTTATGTGGAATGCTTTCATGTTGACGTGATTCAAGAGTTGAATGACCAAATTTATATTGAGAAAAAGGGCAATGAGGAGGAGTTTGACCCAGGAATTTATGTTGAAAGTTGTCGTGAGGGAAATGAGACCCTTTTTCGTAATGACAATTTAATTATGTTTCAATGTGCCAAGGGTTGTGTGAGAAGGATTTCATATGTTTCGTTGAGGGCAACGATGAAATTTTAGAGGGGGATGTTGAGATTATTGATGATGGGTTTGAAATGAAGCCCATTGAAAAGCTTGAAGATTATCTTAAAGAGATCGTTGAAGTACTCGAATTAATCCCCAACAAGGTTGAGAGGAGGCACAAGCCCGAACTCAAGCCTCCCCATCTCACCTCAAGTATGACTATTTGGAAGAAGAGGAGAACAAATCGGTTGAGTTTGAGCATGAATCTTTTTGGGCGATAAAAGTCGCGAATACGAATATAAAGGAGGCCGAGCATGATAGGATGTTAATAGTGGAGGATTTAGATGAGTTTTGGAACTTTCAATGTGAAAATTCTCATATCTACAAGGAAAGAGCGAAACAAATCCATGATGAGAGGATAGTCCCAAAAGAACTTGAAGTCGGGATGTTCATGTTGATTTGTAACTCCGGTTTAGTGATGAGTGGATCTTGATTTGTAACTCCGGGATGTTCATCTTGATGAGTGGATAGAGCCATTTACAATTAAATAAGTCAACCCGAATGTGGCGGTGACCTTGATCGATCCTAAAACACAAGAACGATTCCAAGTCAACGGCCATCGGGTCAAGCCTTATCGTGACAGTTTTCTCTTTCCACCATGAGCAAAAAGAGAGTCCATCAAGCTAATGACGTAAAACAAGCGCTTCTTGGGAGGCAACCCATGTTCTTTTCGTTTATTTCTTTTATTTTTACATTACTTTCTTTTTTACTTTCTTATTATATAAAAATCCAAAAATTAAAAAAAAATTATTGTCTTTTGGTTCCTTTTCGCCCTTGGTTTTGTTTTGTTTTGATTCATGTGCATATTTTCTCGTGTTTTTTATTTTGTGGGATTTTATTTTATAGTGTTTTGTTTTCCGAATCCAACCTTAGTTGATTTGATAAGTTGGTAGCATTTATGGAGCCGGGACAAACAAGCCATGCTTGGTTTTTTGCTTGGATTTCTTAGATGCTTAAGTGGACCCCCACCGAGCTCGACCCAAACTCGCTCAGTTAAGGAAGCTTCTATCTCACCCTCCTTTTACTTGATTTTCATTAAAATACAATAAGGACATTGCATGGTCCAAGTGTGGGGTGGGTAGGTTGTTAGGGTCCGGGTTTCACAAAGCATGATTTGTCTTTCTTGACTCGAGCCTTGGCGAAGTGATGCATTCTTGGCGAAGGGACGCTTACTAATTGCGCATTTATATGGTTGAGTCAGTTTTGTGTCTTGTGTGAGTTTATTACATTGTTGAGCAATCACCACATGCTTAGAAGTTTGAACAGTTTACTTGTCGGGTTTTTCCATGTATATGCCCTCTTATGTAAGGAGTTGAATTTTTGTGCTTCATCTAAAACCCGACTATATATATACTCAACATTCATCATGAAAATATTGTAAAGCACTAAAAGATATTTTGATTTTGTCTTCAAAACTCGGTGCAAACTAGTGAGTAGTCTTGTGTGAATTATCGACTTTGCTTGCATTTTTATGGAAATTACATTGAGGAGGCTTGATTTTGCTCGTACATGATTGAATTTGGAAATGACCTCGAGACACATATATCACCTTTATTCCGACAATATCCAAATATATAAGCTACTTAAAAATCCCAAATGAGCCCCCTTGAGCCTATACCCCATTTCTTGTTAGCCGAGCTCGATTTTTAGCTCTTATATCTTCATAAATCACGAGGAGAGAGTGTATATTGTTATTTGGCTAAAAATGTGTGGAAAATCAATTATGGGATTCGGGTTTTGAGTCTCTTATATTCATATAAAAAAAGAGAAGAAGAAGAAAGAAATTAAAAAAGGGGGAGAACAACAAATAAACTCCAACACAAATCACGAAAAGTGATAAAACTTGTTTTCGAGTGAAAAGCCTAATGATTAAAAGGCTAAGATTAGTAAAAAGAAGCGAATTCGAAAAGCTTCTAAGTGTTGTGAAATAAAGTCGGAAAAAGTGTGTGCGTGTACGTAAGGGTCTCGAATGAAAGTTTGGTAATTTGGGAAGGGTAAAGCGATTGTAAGCTTCGAGTTCTGCAAGTTAGGGTTTTATGTGTTATGGATCACGTTTGATCGTGTTTTAGCCACTATATCCAAAGAGTCAACATTACAACCCCAAATAAAGACCTCTTTCGATTCTTATTTGGTCACGTACAATGGGTAATTTTGAGTTTCTGATTTGTGAAATCTTGATAAGGTGCATGCATTGTCCGGTTTGAGCATATACACGTCCAATATAAAACAAACACTTGTGCGGATAGAGCGAACACCCTCAAAATTCCATTTGAAATGAGGTCATCGATTTTATTTTCATTTGAGAAAGAGTAATACGAGCAATGCTTGGAAATAACGAGTTTATATTGATACTTTTATCATCTTAATTATGATAAGCACAGGGATTTTTATTTTTACATAATGTTCATTCCATGTACATTCTCGATTCTTTTCTTTATTCGAAGACGCACAAATCGATAGTTGTGGGGTGGTTATTTTGCATGTAATTGTGGTGTTTTTCTTGTGTTTTTAATTAGATTTTAATGTTGTTTATAGTAGTTTTGAGTCGAATTTCGTTAGGTTGTTAGGTTATTTTCTTATTTTGTTGTTTTGAGTCTTATGTATATGATATTGGTGATATTTGGGTGATTCTTGGGTTTTTAAGTTCAAAATTCTTATTTCGTATAAGTCTTAATGAATAAATTTTGTGTCAAGACGTGCCAGCATGCTCCTAGGTTTGAGCCAAGGCATTGAGGCCCAAAATCCGTGCCAAAGCAAGAAATCCAATCTGAAAGCAGCCCGAATCGACTGCCAAATCGAATTAGAATAGCCAAATCGACTACTCGACAGAGGCTGACCCATTTCAATAGCCATGCAATCGATCGATTGAGAACAGCCAGAATCGACTGCTTGACAGAGGCTGAGCCACTTGAATACTAGGCAATTGATCGACTGCCATCATGTCGATCGACAGGCAGTCGATCAACTGAAACGCTGTCGATCGACTAGGTCGTAGGGAATTTTGGGATTTTTGGTATTTTGAATAGTTTGCCCCTGCGAACATCTATATAAGTCCCACATCTTTCCCCAACAAAAAAAATTCACTCTCCTCCTAACTCTTGCATGGGTTTGGGATTTATTTTCTCTCTCTAATTTTTAGATTAATTTTAACTCTCTAGTTTTTAGATTTGTTTTCTCTCTCTAGATCTTTATTTAATTTCAAGTTTTTCCTTGAGTTTGTAAGCTCAAGAAGAATTCAAGTCATCACTTGGATTTTATTTTGATTGTAATTTCATTCATGCTTTTGGATTCTCTTTCTCAATTCAAGTAAGTTTTTCATTATTTTCTTCCTTGTTCTCCAATTTCAAGCTTATTCTTCAATTTATGCGTTTTGCCTTAACTCTTAGATTTATTGTTAGAGTTGTGATTTGGTTGTGATCGGGTCCTTGGTCGTTTTTGTTTTAAGCATTTCATATGCTTTATTTTGGATTTTATTTTCATGCATGGTTTTATGTTGAATCCTAGATCTACTCTTCGTTTGTAGTTGTGTTTCGAAATTTTTTTAACTTTCATGTCAACTTTTATTGCTATTTCCATTGGTGTTTTCAATTTTCAATAATTTGTATTTTTTAAATGTTATGATCATGCATGCATAGTTGTGCCTTGAGCTTTTATGCTTGTACTCTATTTCTTTGCTTTTTTTTATTATTACTTGCAATTTAAATATGCCATACGCATGAGGCATCCAAAATACTTGCATTTACTTTCGTAGATCTTCATAATTAATCATTTATTTTCATTTGTTTCCATTTATTTTCTCCTTCAAATCTCTCAAGCTAAAAACCCATTGATCCCTACAAAAAATTGAATTCCGATAATACCAAGCCACATGAACCTTATCTATACTACATCCTTCCCAGCTTTAAAACACCAAACATTGTTTGTTGCCGGGTGTTCTTGGGAAGGGGCCCACAATATCAATCCCCAATTGCGCAAAGGGGCTAGGCGAGCTCAAAATCATCATATCCTCCGCGGACACATGAATGAAGGGCTTGTGCATCTGACACTTCTTACAGGTCATAACGATCTCGCCCGCCATACTTTTCATCCCAGGACAAAAGAAACCAGCTCGCAACGCTATTCCCACCAGTGCTCTGCTCTTCACGTGGTCGCCACAATACCCCTCATGTATTTATCGTAACACTTCCAGTCCTTCTTCCTTCGCCAAACACTTCAAGTATGGGTCGATTCGCGACCTCTTGTACAAATCTCCATTTATTAAGAAAAAATGCGCCATTGTCTTGGTTTCCTTGGTAGATAATGACACATTTCCTGTGGCCATCTTATCGAGGGTACCTCGAATCGGTGTTCGTCAATCTTCCTTTATGTCAATATCCATAACTTCTTTCCCTTTGTCCACACTACTATGATTTAATTTCATTAGTGTTACTTTTCTCATGTCACTCGTTCTTAATGTTCCGAACATCTTGGCGAGCTGATCTGCTCGAGTATTGTCTGCTCAAGGAAAGTGTTCTATGTTGAAGTCTTTGAATTGCATTACCCCTTCCTTCAGCTGTTTCAAGTACTTTTGTATGCGCTCCTCCCTAGCCTAAAAAGACCCATCAAACTGACGAGCCACCAATTGTGGTGTAAGCCTTAATCCTCCTTGATCCCAGGTCGCTCGCCATTTCTATACTCTGTAACAATGCTCCATACTCTGCTTCATTGTTGGAAGCCTACCCTAGTTTGATTGCAAAATCAATATTTTTACCTTCTAGGCTAATCAAAATAATTCCTTGCCCGACTCTCGATGTCATGGTAGACCCATCTGAATGTAACAACCAAGTTTTTTGTACATCTCCCTGCTCGTCATAACTCACTATTTCCTGCAAAAAATCTGCCAACACCTGCGCCTTGATGGCCGTTCTAGGCTCGTATACCACATCCTACTCGCTGAGCTCTACTGCCCATTTTTACCAGCCTTCCAGATACATTCATATTGCTTAATATATGTTTGAGAGCTAAATTGGTGTGTACCTAAACCCTGTGGCCCAAGAAGTAAGGCCAAAGCTTCCTTGATGTACAGATCAGCGCAAATCCACCTTTCTCCAACTTCGAGTAGTTAAGTTCGGGCCCCCTCAGCACCCTGCTAATGTAATAGATGGGCTTCTGCACACCTGCGTCCTCCCTAATAAGCACTGAACTTATTGCTGATTCTCCAACTGATATATACAAAATTAAATCCTCGCCTAGAAGTGGTTTGCTAAACAATGGTATCTCTGCCAGGTATTCTTTAAGCTTGTCGAAGGCTTCTACAGCCTCCTTTGCCCATTCAAACTTAGACCCCTTTCTGAGCATCCTAAAGAAGAGCACGCCTTTTTCTACTGGCCTAGAAATAAAATGACTAATACCTGCAATCCGACCAGTTAACACCTGTACGTCGTGCACCGTTTGGGGATGCGGCATTTCCATAACAACTCACACTTTTTCTGGGTTTACCTCGATACCTTGCTCCATCACCATGTACCCCAATAACTTCCCAGATCGCGCACCGAAATCAAACTTCTTCGGATTGATCTTCATCCCATATTATCGTAGTATAACAAAGGCTTTCCGCAAATCTTCCACTTGTGAATTGGCTTTTTTACTTTTTTCCAGCATGTCGTCAACATAAACCTCCATAGTGGTCCCCAGCAAATCTTTGAACATCTTATCCACCAGTCTCTGATAGGTCGCACCTGCATTCTTCAACCCAAACGACATAGAAACAAAGCAATAAGTACTTGTCGAGGTGAAAAAACTTACCTTGGGTTGGTTCTCTTTTGCCAAGGGAATTTGATGGTAGCCTTGTGAAGCATCCTGATTTGTACATATTTGTATGTGCTTTTTGTATATTTTTTCATCGTGTGTTGTTTGCTTTTAGGGTTTTTATGTTAATATTTTTCTCGTTTTTCTTCCTTTTTATGTTTTATGTTTCATTTCGTGTTTAATGTTTTTATACTCTATTTTATAAGTAATAGTCTAATTTTGATTTATTTTTTTGTTTTAGTTCGAGACGAAGAAGACAGAGCGAGCGACGTGACACGCGCTGCCAGTGCCCGTAGCCTTGGCACGCGTCGATGCCTATGTCGCCCGCGTCGGTCGACGCTTGGTCGATGAAAACTCTTTGTTGCGTCGACCATTGCTCGCGCCGGGTGATGCAATGCCCAGTCGACATGCACGCCCTCGGCCGGCGTCGGTCAATGCTCGGCACGCGTCAGTCGATGCAACGACAGTTTTGGAAGTTATTCTCGGGAAAAACTATAAAAACTCGGTGTTTTCTTCATATTTACAGGCTGGAACTTGGGGAAGGTTCGGAAATTGCAGAGACCCCTCGGTTCTTGCCCACTTCCGATTACATAAATAATTCGTGTTTAATAGTTCGTCGTTTCTTCGTTTCTATTTCGTCCGACGTTGAAGATCGTTTATCGACACTGAAGTTCGTTGGATCGCTGTTAATTTTTATAGATTATAAGTATTCTGAAGTTACTCTAATTGCTTTGTGATTTGTAGTTGCTTAACTTTGGGTGTTTATGTTTGTAATTTATTTTCGGATTTCAAATAGTTAATGTAGTTTGTTACCTTTTACCATCTTTCTTGTTTTTAGTTTATATTTAATGTCTTAATATTTTAGTTGTGATTTCTCGTTAGTTTAATTGTTCAATGCTTAGAATAATTGTTTTGTTGAGTTCCTTTGATGCTTGAGTTTAAATGCTTTCGTTGAAATTATGCTATTGATTATGTCAAAAAAATTTCAGGTAAATTTATTGGTCTAGTGCCTAGGGCCATTTAGAGCCATCGGGATTGACAACCCTGATCGTGGAGATGATTTTGGAGCACTAGAACCCTCACTTTCTTAATCGTTTCAAAGGCTTTTGATTTTATTTAATTGTAGTAGATGTTAGAAACTCCCAAACCATATTAGATTGCGTGTTTAGTTTAGTCTTTTCTTTCGTTTTATCGTTCATAGAACCAAACACTGGAATAACTTCCGATTAGTCTTCCTTGTGATTCGACTCGAGTCCAACTTACCACCTACAGCTGCTCAGTTCTCTTGCGGATGAGATTTTTATTTTTAAATAAAAAGTAGATGTAAAAAGTTCGATTCACATCCATCATGCTTAACAGCTCGCAACCGGAGGTCAAGTCCACCAATTGATCAATGTATGGCAGTGGATAATGATCATTTGGGCATGCCTTACTTAAGTCACGAATGTCTATGGACATCCTCCACTTCTGTTTGGATTTTGGTACTATCACAACATTGGATTAGATATTCTAGAAATTGAATTACCCGGATGTGTCCTGCTTTCAATAATTTCTGCACCTCCCCCTCTATTATCTTGTCAAGTTCTACCCCAGAATGTCTCATTTTCTGTCGAATAGCCCATGCTTCCAGATCAGCATTCAAATGATGTTGTGTGACTTTAGGGTATACCCTTTTTAGCTCCCCATCTCCACAGGCAAAAATGTCACGAAACTCTCTTAACAACGTTATCAGCTCGTCCCTTATAGTTTCTATTAGTTGAGTGCCTATCTTGGTGGTGCACTCCGTCCTACATTCTTCTAGTGATATTTTTATGAGTTCTTCGTAAGGTCGAACAGAGTTCTCTTCCTTCACCTTTTTGGAGCTGAGCATTCCTTATCGTATATCACTCGCTCTTTTTCGCTTGCTTTCATTCATGCCTTTCTAAACTGTCATCTTGTAGCACGACCTACAGACCTATTGTTCTGATAATACTTCTCCTACCTTATCTACCGCCGGATACTTGATACTCATATGGTAAGTAGAGATGATCACCTCGAATGTGTTGAGGGCAGGTCGCCCCAATATAGCATTGTACTCCGAGTTCCCTTTGATAATTATGAGTTTTAGTTCCTTTCTTACTCTTAGTTCCCCCTTTCCTAAATCCACAGGGAGTATTAGCTCGCTCTCGGTGATAACTCGTGTCCCGTTAAAAGCATAAATCAGAATACCCACCGACCGTACCTTTGTCTTCAGATCCATTTGCTTTAAACATTATAGATATATAATGTCGACTGAGCTTCCATTATCTATAAACGCTCTTCAGACCTCATACCCTACTATTTCATCTTCAATTACAAATGTATCACCATGTTCCAGTTGCAGACCGTGGCGTTCATTAGATTCGAATGACATTATTCCTCCCAATGTTAGTCTTTCTTGTGTACCTTGTTTCGTCTATTTTGTCTTGCTTGTTTCTGACTCAGAATATATGTTTCGAGGTAGTATGATTCTTCCTTTCATATTATGTTTGTGAAACATCTCTCGTCTTTTGATCGAGGACTCGATGTCCCTCTTTCCCACAGATGGCGTCACTTGATGCGACCAAAAAGATTGGTGCTTCAAGTATAGAGGATACATACCTTATATGTGTGATCAGCGACCTGAATAACCTCAAATAACTGTGCAGTGACCTGATTGATCTCCAAGAGACTCCTGGCGACCTGTTAGATCCTACAAAATAAAACCCAACCAAGGCGGTGGACGGCCCCGACGTAGGCCCTCCGATTCTTAAGTCAGAGATTACGTGAGAGAGAGGCGAGAGCCTTTAAAGTGAGAGAGATCTCAAAACGTAAGATGTAAAAATCAACTTAGAGAGAAAGAATGAGGCCTGAGTACTCTTTATATAAATAAGAGAAGTATTCTGAATCCAGGTGTTTCCCTCTCCCTACCATAAATAACACAACCAACTCCGAATTAGGATTCCTCCTATTTGTTAAATTCCCATAATTGATTGAACTCTCGCTGAATTACTATATTAGCAGTGGGCCAATAAGCCTGTTCATAGGATTCAATCCGCTGGGACCCATAGAATAGCCCATATCAGTCTGTGAATGCCCAGAATCTTGAAGCCCAACTCTTAACGCCAAGCTACCACTCAGCACCTAGCTGGTATAGTAACACTTATACCAAAACAGGTCGCCACCTCACATAAGAGCTCGCCACTCCTATGCAATAGGTCGCTAACCTTTAAAACAGCTCGCCCAGCTCCTAAAGCAATGCTCCTTCTAAGAGACGAGGTCGCTTACTGAGATTACTTACTAAGATCCTCCTAAATACCTGCATGTTAGCGATGTGGATATTTGATGTCGTATCAGTACGAATTTTATAGAAATTGTCCTCAAGTTTCAATGTAAAATTTACACATTATTCAAAAGTGGAGTCACCGACGAAATGAAGGTTCTTCAAGTTTGTACAAATTTAATTTATCATGCATTTTAAAATTTGGTTACCTCATTGCTCTATCTAAAAAATTATTGTTTGAACGTGAAAAATAATTGTACCATGTGGATACGGGCGCGACATTTAAAGATTTCAAGGATTGGGGAAAGAGATGGTCCGAAGAGAAATTCAAAAGGGTTGGGGGTGATGGGGGATGCGCGATGAAAAAACTAAAAAAAATATTGAGGGTGAATCCTCTCCTTCTCCATTCTCAACTCCTAGAGAGTGTTGGGACATGCTCAAAGGATGATGCGGATTGGACGCAATATATGTCAGGAACTGAGAGGCCTATGGGCTGAAAAGCGTTCAAGAAATCAATGAAATGAGATAAAGAAAAGAATGATAAAGCCTCTAGAATCTTGAAAAAGTTGAATAAATCTGACATTGAACTAAAGCTTGAGCATAAAGAAAGGATGAACGGCCCAACATTTTGAAAAGTTAGAGATGAAGGAAAATAGTTAAAATGAGATTTTCATGAATGAAGAGGCCATGCAAAATGCCCATTGAGAGAGAAAGGCAGCCGAGCAAGAAAGAAGGGAGGAAGAACGAATCTTGATAATTGATATCAATGATCTAAAATTGCATCCACGCCTCTCAAATAATACATGGAATGACGACAAGAAATCATCAACAAAAGATATTCTTAGTTTTTTTTAATTCAATGTAATATTTTTAATTATTTATTATGTATTTGTAATATTTCTAACTATCTAAAGTAATTTTAATATTTTAATTATTAAATAAATTTCCATGTTTTCAACTAAATATTTTATTTACTAAATAATATTTTAAGTATTATTAATATTTTATTTATCACTATTTTATTAAAGAAAATAGAATAAAATAATAATTTACGTTACTTGGCCTCAACCATCCAACTTTACCATTGAAGCTGCTGACATCACACAACACTCATCCAGCCCACTGCTGATATCACTTAGCACTATACATGCTCTTAAATAGTGTTACAGAGGCAAAAAAAAAAAAAGAAAAAGAAAAAGGAAAAAGGAAAACCCAAAAAAAAACTCAAAAATAAAAAACCCACAATAACAAAAATTTATGCTCGCGCACTGCTCTTACTCTCAGCCACCGACTACCACCCCCATACCCCGCGTTTCTTCCCTTCCCTACTTAACTTTAGCCTCCCTTTAAACTACGTGTCTCTGATTCTCCCTTTAAATTTGTCCATCTTCTCGATTTTACTTTCTCATATCTAAGGCATATTGTTTTAATCGAATTTATTTTAATGAAATTTGTGCCATCAACCCACAATGGATTGAAAAATTGATATCAATAATTGATGTATTTTTTTGTTGTCCAATTCTTGATGAAATTTGTGTCGCCAATCCATTGTGGAATGAGAAATTGAGATGAATAACTGATAAGTTGATGTCTCTGAGATTTTTTTATGGAATATGATGTCACGCCTCAATTTTGAAAAATATAAACTTTGACTTTACATAAATAAAACTTCCAAAAACAAGGGCATAAGTTTTCAATAAATCACAATCACAATAACAAAATTGAGTGGAAGCGCAAATAAACTTGAACATTTATTCAAAAATAGGAGATTCACTTGATGAATCAAAATAGCAGTAACTCGACTGTTCAAGGACTTTGAAATGAAAACACAAGTCCCAAACCTGATTTTAAACTTGAAAAACAAATAAAGATACTAATCCATAAAATAACATCGAAGGTATCGTCTTCGCATCCACCGCTCGTACCACATCCAACTCCTCAACCTGAAAAGTTTGATAAAAATGGGTTTGAGCTTTCAACTCGCTCCGTGAGGATTCGTTTGTCAATATTAAACAATAATCAGATAAATCATAAATGAATAGCTACAACACACTGTCTGTTGTTCATATATGCTAGCCAACCATAGATTTAGCTCGAAAGCTACTATTATTTAGCTAGAAAGCTACTGCTGTTTAGCTCAAAAGTTACTGTTGTTTTATCCTGAAAGCTATTATGGAATGTTGCATTGAGACTCATATAATAGCATTTAACATAGATAGACATAGAATTTTTGAAAACAGTTTAGAAATAATCTCCACACGTTCATCAATGTTAAAAAGAAATCATATAAACTACAAATGAATGGCTAAAACACACTTTCTATTGTTTTATCTCGAAAGCTACTATGGAATGTTGTATTAAGACATAGATAATTCATATAATTTCATTTAAGATAAACAACATAGAGTTTTGAAAAAGTATAGAATCACCCACCTTTGAATGTAGTTTCGTAAAGATGTGAATGTAGATGCTCGTTCTTGAAAAATCCTAGGTTTGAGAACCCTCATTTCCTGCATTGAAATAATAACTTAACTTAGTCCTTGGCTTTGAGAAATGGATTTGGACTAATTGAAAAGATAACAAAATTATAGCCATGAATTAAATGTTTAATCAGAAAGTTGAAATAAGAAGGTCGATAGGGATGTAGGCGTCAGCTCAAGAAGCTGTGACCGGTGATAAAATTTCCTCCCCACTTTTGACTAATCAACGGCGGCCCGGTGAAAAGAATTCAGTGGTAGCGCGGTTATAAAACCGCAGTGGCCAGAGGCGTGGTGGACTATGGTGATGGTGATGGGATTGGTTTGGAAAGCACTGAAGTTTGATTTCATCAGTCGTGGCGGCCTTCCTCTACCTGACGATGCATCATTACATGGCGACATAGAGGCGGCACCGATGGAAAAATGATACGGCGTGAGCACAGTAGGGGTTCGACAGTGGCGATGGAGTCTTGCTTTGGTTTTGTTTTGGGATGGATTTTTGATTTGGTGGCTATCAATTCGGCGAGGAAAACCCGGCAATGTGGGGGGTTTGGTTGGTTCAGTAATTCTTGTTAGGTTCTTTTGGTGGAGAAACAATTTGCGATGGTGGCAGCGTTAGGATGGTTTCACTGATGGTCGCGACCAGATGGTAATGGATATTTTGTGGTGGCGAGACGATGGTTTCCGGAATGTTGGTGCCTGGGAAATTCGACGGTGTGGTGTCAGGAAAAATTTGTTGGTGACGGTGGTGGCTGGAATTCGGAGCGACCTGATTTGGCTCGGGTTTTTGTGATGGAGATTCTAGCGAAGATTGATTTTGGGTTGTGGGATTTCTTGCCATTTATGTTTCGATAAACGGGTTTGGGGAGGTGGTTTTGGCTTGGGGGAAGATTTTTATGATGAATCATTGTTTGAAAGATTTTAGAAAAAAGGAACTAGGTTTACCTACTGGCTGCCGTGTGAAAATTGTGGTGGATTTCGGTGATTGACGAAGGTGATTTGGGTTTAAAAAGGGTGGTATAATTTTTGAAAGTTAGGGTTGTAGCCTTGTGTCACGCCCCAATTTTGAAAAATGTAAAATTTGATTTTTCATAAACAAAACTTTAAAAAACGAGGGTATGAGTTTTCAATAAATCACAAACAACATAAAATTTGAGTGGAAGCGTGAGTAAAATTTAAACATTTATTTAAAAAGAAGAGATTCATTTAATGAATCAAGATAGCAGTACTCGACTGTTCATGTAGTTTTAAATAGAGACACAAATCTCAAGCTTTATTAGTAATTTGACATAAAATTAAGATAGCAATTCATAAAAAATAAAATAAAATAACATTATAAATAGCATCTTCGCATCCACCGCCTCGTACTACATTAAACTCCTCAACCTGAAAAGTTTGATAAAAAAGGGTGTGAGCTTTCAACTCGCTCCGTGGGGATTCGTTTGTCAATATTAAACACAAATCATATAAACCATAAATGAATAGCTACAACACACTGTCAGTCGTTCATAGATGTTGGCCAACCATAGATTTAGCTAGAAAGCTACTGTTGTTTTAGCCCGAAAGCTACTGTTGTTTTAGCTCAAAAGCTACTGTAGTTTTAGCCCGAAAGCTACTATGGAATGTTGCATTGAGACATATATAATTCATACAATCGCATTTAACATAGACAAACATAGAACACGTTCGGCAATGTTAAGAAGAAATCATATAAATCATAAATGAATGGCTACAACACAGTTTCTGTTGTTTTAGCTCGGAAGCAACTATGGAATGTTGCATTGAAACATATATAATTCATATAATTACATTTAACATAGACAAACATATAATTTTGAAAAAGTTTAGAATCACCCACCTTTAAATGTTGTTTCGTGAAAATGCGAATGTAGATGCTCGTGCTTGAAATCCTAGTTTTGAGAAACCTCGTTTCCTACATTGAATATAATAGCTTAACTTAGAACTTCGATTTGAAAAATTGATTTGGAATAACTGAAAAGATAATGAATTCGTAACCTTGATTCGAACGCCCAGTCATGGAATTTAAATAAAAAGGTCGATAGGGATGTTTTTGTAAAGTTCATGTAGTTTGAGGGTATAAATAAAATAATTTAAAATGTCCATGGACTGGAATAGAGTTTTTTGTAAGTTTAGGGGCTAAACTTGGGTTTGGCTAAAAATGATGGCTCAATCAAATTGGATCAATAGTTTTGGGGTCAATTGAACAAGGATAAAAGTGTTTAGGGCTAATTGAAAATTTCTGGAAAGTTGCTGGATATGAAATAGGGATTTTCAGCCCAAATTCATCGGAACCCTGTCTTCCTCCCTTTTCTTCCCCGTTTTTGTTTCTTCATTTCTTCTCCCTTCCTCAGTTGTCGCCGGCGGATGAACGTGTAGGCGGTGGTGAAGCCTTGGCGGCAGCATTCTAGAACAGAAGGTGGCTCCGGCTAAGGCAGCGGCAATTGGTGCTCCGACATCAAGGGGTCCTGGAAGCGGCGGTGCTAAAGTGCAGCCACGGTGGTGACGGCATGCGACGGTGGTGAGGTGGCATTGAGCAGCGGAGGCGACGGGTCAAGAGGCTTCTTCTTCTCCGCCTTCTCCGAAAATTGACGGTGGCGGCAGAAGCGACCGGCAAGGCGACCTCTCCGCCTTCTCCAAAAATTGACAGCGGCGACGAACTGTCGAAAGTTGGTGGCCTCGGAGGACTGGTTCATCACGACGGACAATAGTAAATCTGCGACGGTCTTTTAAATCGGGCCGCAGTTTGGGAAAACAATGGCGATGGAGAATGTGGGTTTTGATCGGGCTTCGGCTTGGAGTTTGGGCTTGGCGGCAGAGGTTGGTTCATCATGGGGTGGAAATCTAGTTGCGGTTCGACGTATGGTGGCGATCCAGATTGTTCAACGTGGGGGTTATCGGATGGCAATTTGGATCGGACCCATCGATTGCGGCTGAATGGTGTTTTGGTTGTCGATCGGGTCGCGGCTGATTTGGCTTTTTCAATGTAGGTTTGTTGGTTCGGGGTTTTTGAATCAATGGCTTGGAAACCGGTGACTGTGTGATGGTTGTTTTGGATTTGAGCTGTCGTGTCTTAGCATGGAGATGGTGGCTGTGTTGGTGGTTTGTCATGGCTATTGGGGACGGCATTGGTTTCAACGTGGGGGTGGATCTGGTGGTCGGCTTGCTTGTTCATCCGTTTGCGCTTGAGGAGGGCAGTGGTTCGGTAGCGACGGGTCT
>BMAC01001142.1:70205-105539 GCA_014905375.1 Phtheirospermum japonicum
TAAGTGGACTTAGGATTCCAACAAGTGCATATCAAATCGAATTTTCACGACATTATTTACGAGGTAGGGACCACTGACCTATTTTATGCTAAATCTTGTTTCTCAATATCGTGCAATGTGTATCATGTAATCTTGAGTACGAATTATTTCTAAAACCGAATTATATATGCCAAGGGGTCATTCCCGATGTGCTATCCACGAATTAAAAATGGTAGCCGTATAAGTTATCGCGTTTTAGCTGCAGTCAAAGTCGATGTTCTTCTAAAAACTATGAATTAGAACCGGTAGCCGTACAAGTTGTTATCGCGTTTCTAGCTGCAGTCAATGTCTATGTGTTTCCAACATGCTATTCTATGAATTATATGGTTCAATGTGCTATTTTTGAGTTCTATGATTTAGTTGAAATATGTCAGTGTAACTATTGAGTACGTTGAGCTCATCCCAAATTAACGACGTGTTTTTCAGGTACAAATGAAGATATCGAATGAAAGGGAAATGAGGAGGGGAATGAAAATTGTTGATGTTGGATTTTATGTTTTAATCTTGTTTTACATTTTTATCCACTGTTGAAAACTTGGTTATTTACATTATTATTATTTTCGCTGCGTATCTCTTGAAAGTTTTGAAAAATATGAATCTTTTATGTTAAAATCGTGAAAATTAGACATTTATTGTGATGCCAAGATTTCTCCATTTAATTATTTAAAAATATAAATCTTTTTTCGACTAAAGTGAAATCGGGGCGTTACAATGTTCGGTTCATCATCAAAAGTCCTGAACACGCATTCGCTCCATGTCTAAATGCTCCACAAATTCCACATTTCTCTTGTGAAGGTTGCGATTGTTGCTTCATCATCATGTTTGTAAACAACTCCACTTGCTTGTAAGTTTATCGATCTTATCATCCTCCGCTCGCGCAACTGAAACCTCATTCACTCTATTTTTTCGAGGCTTGAACTAGTTTGCCTCAACTTGTCACTTATTAATTCAAAAAGATCGTGTGCTTCCTCCGCGGTTAAGCCCCCAAAATCTCCTGCTCGTGTTTCCACTTATTGCTTAAAATTCGGCAATAATCCTTCATAAAAGTAATTGTTGATCATTTCGTCACTGTTACTATAGTGTGGACATGCATTGAGGAGCTCCTTAAAACGATCCCACGCCTCGTGAGATTATTCGCCATCTAACTGCTCAAAGTTGGAAATTTCCCTCCTCAACTTCATTGTCGTTTGGGCTGAGTAGGGAATTAGAATCGGTAAGCCGTACAAGTTGTTATCGCATTTCTAGCTGCAGTCAATGTCTATGTATTTCCAACATGCTATTCTATGAATTATATGGTTCAATGTGCTATTTTTGAGTTCTATGATTTAGTTGAAATATGTCAGTGTAACTATTGAGTACGTTGAGGCCTCATCCCAAATTAACGACATGTTTTTCAGGTACAAATGAAGATATCGAATGAAAGGGAAATGAGGAGGGGAATGAAAATTGTTGATGTTGGATTTTATGTTTTAATCTTGTTTTACATTTTATCCACTGTTGAAAACTTGGTTATTTACATTATGATTATTTTCGCTGCGTATCTCTTGAACGTTTTGAAAAATATGAATCTTTTATGTTAAAATCGTGAAAATTAGACATTTATTGTGATGCCAAGATTTCTCCATTTAATTATTTAAAAATATAAATCTTTTTTCGACTAAAGTGAAATCGGGGCGTTACAATGTTCGGTTCATCATCAAAAGTCACTGAACACGCATTCGCTCCATGTCTAAATGCTCCACAAATTCCACATGTCTCTTGTGAAGGTTGCGATTGTTGCTTCATCATCATGTTTGTCAACAACTCCACTTGCTTTGTAAGTTTATCGATCTTATCATCCTCCGCTCGCGCAACTGAAACCTCATTCACTCTATTTTTTCGAGGCCTTGAACTAGTTTGCCTCAACTTGTCACTTATTAATTCAAAAAGATCGCGTGCTTCCTCCGCGGTTAAGCCCCCAAAATCTCCTGCTCGTGTTTCCACTTATTGCTTAAAATTCGGCAATAATCCTTCATAAAAGTAATTGTTGATCATTTCGTCACTGTTACTATYGTGTGGACATGCATTGAGGAGCTCCTTAAAATGATCCCACGCCTCGTGAGATAATTCGCCATCTAACTGCTCAAAGTTGGAAATTTTCGTCCTCAACTTCATTGTCGTTTGGGCTGAGTAGAATCTTCCCACAAATTCCTTGTAAACCATCTCCCAATTTGTTAGGGAGTTAGGTTGTTATTTATTGAACCATCGTTTTGATTTATCTTTCAGGGTACTAGGGAAGTATCTCATTCTAAGCTGTCCTTCTCTCAGTCCTCGATCTTAAAACCCAGATAATGCTATGTAAGATTCTCGAACGAACTCGAGCGGGTCTTCATTTGGCAAACCATAGAAAGAGGGTAGTCTATTCAAATCATCGGTCCTCAAATTGTAGTTCCTAGCTGCTTGGCCTAAAACTATCGCTGAGTTATATGGTTCAATGGTTGGGCATGCGAGGTCACCTTGCTTTCGTATGTTTTGATATCGAGGGGCACGTCTTCCTCCAAAATTCGCACGTCTTTCTCCAAAATCGTCCCTATCCTCAAAATAATTATCTTCATTAAACTCGTTTTCATCCTCATATTCATCTTCCAGTGTATCATCGTCTTGACCATCATTATACTGTCGTCCTCTTCGTCTATTTTGGAAATGATTCGGTACTCGCACCCGATTGAAATTCTCATTGTGTTGTTGGTTGTTTTGGGTCTGGGGCCCGCCATTACCAACTTGGTTGCGTAAGAACTCCTCGTTTGAATGAGCGTTGTATGCTTGAGCTTCCGCTCGATTCCCAAAGTATTGTGGACGATTGATTTGATTTCCTGGAATCACTGCTTGATGATTATCTTGGCCTTGGGCCCCTCCATTGTTTGGATTGTTGAGGAACTTGTTTCCTTATTGATTCTCTTCGTTGTTGATCCTTTGGTTGTTTCCGTCGTTATGTGCTTGATTAGGATCAAGAATCGGTGGATCTTCTTGACGATTGTCATCTTGTGGGTCTCCAAAGTTTAGATCATCGGTAGGTGGCATCCCATATGGTTGTTGGCGAGGTGGGGTAAGAATTTCATCTCCATGAACTCGACCACCATTAGTTCTTCCTCTTCTTCTTCCTCCGGGTCCTCGGTCGCCAATTGGTGTAGTATTCGACATGTTGGCCATATGTGTTTCAAGTTTATTTCTATCGGGGGAATGAAAGAGTCTTCTTGGTCTACCAACTCGTTCAACGTCGTCTAAAAATTGTGCAAGTTCATTTTTAAGACTACGAAGACCTCGCATCAACAATACAAAACATCAACGCATCGAGTGGCAAACAAAGAACCTTTATACAAAAGCAAATAACACGAACAAACATTATCAAAACCTATGCCAGTCCCCGACAGCGCCGCCAATTTTGTGATTCGAGATTTTGTGTGTGCCTATTTTATATATAATTGTCAGAAATTTAATAGCTCGCCCGCAAAATAACGGGATCGCGTGTAGGTTGGCAAGCTTAACTCGAGTCATCTCTAAAGGACTGATGCGGAGTTTCTAATGTTTTTTTAATCATAATGTTTAACACGAGAACTTGTATAAATTTGGTTTTTGAAAATTATCAACTACTAATAAATTTAAAAGCATCAACTAATTTGTTTAAACTAACTAATTTAACCTAATTAATAAACTAGAGCTTCAAACTAAATTATCTAAGAATTATTAATCTAGGGATTTTTAAATCAAAAATTTCTGAATTAATTAACTAGCATGCATCAAACTACTATGAACTAAATCTAACATATGAACTCTTAAGAACAAGATCAATATCGAAATTCTCAAGCAATAACATATCATAAACTAATTAACCAAGCATAAGCAATAAATAAACTAAGCATGAACAATCCCATCACCAAGCATGAACGAAAGTAAAATGCAACAACTAAATTAATATTAAAAACGAAATTCTAAAGTTCAAAGCTTCAGCGATTCAACGGTTCAAATGATTCAAAACAAATAAACGAAACTAAACACTCAAATGAAATAATTAAACATAAAGTATCTAGAATTAAACTAAGAATAACTAAAGTTTAGAGAACTTATTAAATAGTTAGAGGTGCTGAAAGATTACTGGGAAATCGGACTTCTGATGGTTGATCTTGGTCGAGAAATCGGAGCTTGAACGAACGTCTTCGTCTTGGTGCTTCGGATCTTGAATCTTCGAAGTAGATCTTGAAAATATGTTTTAGGGTGTTGAAAATAGGTTTCTCAACCCTAGGTAAGTGTTTTGAGTCGTGGGTGTGTGTTTAATCCGAAATATGAAGGGTTTATATAGTTGTTTCATGACTTGGCGCACATGAAACCCTAAAAATCACGATTCTTGGCCGTCGCATCGATTGACGTCAGTTATTGCATCGACCGACGCAAACTTGTCGACGCTACAGAGAGTTTTGTGGGCAGGTGCGTCGATCGACATCGGTTCTTGCGTCGACCGACGTAACTGGTCGACAGGCGTGCACAGCGCTTGGCATAACTCGACAGTTGTGCGTCGGCTGACGCACCATGGGTCGATGCTACAGAGAGTTGCGATTGGCCAGAGCTACTATAATGGTTCCAGATGGAAAACCGTTATAGATAATCGGCAGCTTCAAATTCTTTAAATCGCGGCCCGTTTTCGCTGAAACTCCACTCGTACGCCCATCCTCGACTGTCTTCAGGCCAAAACACTTCAAAATACCTATAATAAACATAAAATTAAATAATTATAAATAAAATATGATAGACTAAGTTGGAGATAAGTAAATACTAAAATATGCTCAATCTATCCAGCTTATACCAAAATAATAAGAAAAATAAACTAAAATACGAATAAAAACCAAGACAAATTCGTGCTAATCAGTATGATCGGTCATGATACTTTGCATTGTACTTCGAATCCCTCTTTCTATATGTCAGTGCCTCAATCGGAGGACGTTTGTGGTGTCCAAGGGTATCAACCGGGTCACGGTGTTGCTAGGCCATCCTTTGCTTGGCCGTCGAATCACAACTCTCCTTATCATCCAAGCAATCGCATGCTTCCGAAATTTAGCTATGCCAATGCCAATTCCGGAGCTTCTCCTCATGTGGGTCCTTCTCGTCCACCTCTCCCGATGAATGCTCCAACACCGGTTCCCGACCCAAATCTAATGTTGATCAAGCAACAATTACAATCACTTTCTGCTACAATGTCTTTGTTTGATGCTCGGTTCAATGTTATGGACATGACAATTGGGCAATTAGCTACTGATGTAAATATTCTCAAACTAGCCAATGAGAAGGGGAAATTGCCGAGTCAACCATCCCATGCCCATGCGATCACATCCCTTCGAAGTGGTCGGTCATCGATACTAAGGTTGCTCCATCGTCCTAGGAAGGTGAGGTTGCTATCCCGACTATTGTCAATCCTTCCGATTCTAACCCCGTGGGTCCCGCCCTATCAAAGGACGTTTCTGATGGCTTACACAAATCTTCAAACGCTTATAAGCCACAAATTTCTAAGTCCCCCACGCCTTATCCCTCACGGATATAAAACACTAAGAAAGAAGATCAATTCCAAATGATCTACAACACATTATCTAACGTCAACATCACTCTCCCATTATTGGATGCCATCCGAGATATGCCCGCTTACTCCAAGTTCTTCAAGGAACTTTCCTCCAAAAAGTTCGTGAGCGCTAAAAACGAGAAAATTATTCTATCTAAAGAGGCGAGCGTGGTTTGTGACCCTTCAATTTTAGCTCTCAATAAGGTGGATCCCGACTCATTTTGTATCAATATCACGCTCAGATATGGAAAAGTCACGAATGGTATGCTTGATTCCGGGGCGGGTATTAATTTGACGTCATCTTCAATTTATGAGCAATTGGAGTTAGCACCCTTGCAAGAGACACGGATTTAATTACAATTGGACGATCGGTCCATTCAATATCTGAAGGGGGTTATTAAAGATGTCCTCGTCAATGTTGGAGGGCTCGTTGTCCCAGTAGATTTTGTTGTCCTCGATGTAGAAATGGTTTCTAATGATGGTGCCAATTATACCATTTTGCTTGGTCGCCCCTTTATGGCCACCACAAAATTCTTAATCGACGTTAGACAAAAGAATCTCACATTATCCGTCGTGGGTGAATCGGTCACGTTTTCTATGACCAACTTGCCGTCAATTCCATCAAGTATTTATCATGCAGATTGCCTACTCATTGATGAGATCCAAGGTTTGGTCGAGCAGGTTTTCATGGCGGATGAGTGCAAGGAGCTGATTAAGCTGGAGGATGATGCTAGAGGTAGTTTTGTGGATAATGAGGTCTTTGATCTTGGCGACGAGTCTTGTGTACTTCCCGATGCAACCAATTTATGTGAGGGCGCTTGTGTAAGTGTCGTTGAGGGCAACGACCAAATTTTTGAAGGAGGGGTGGAGTTTGTTGATGAGAAATGAGTCATCAAACCGATTTAAAAATTTGATGAATACCTTGAAGGATTGGTTGATTTATTCGAGTTAGCACTCGACGAGGTCGAGGGGAGGCACAAGCTCGAGCTACAGCCTCTCCCATCTCACCTCAAATATGTCTTTTTGGAGGAGGAGGAAAGCAAGCCGGTTATTATCTTTGCCAGTCTAAATGAAGAAGAAGAGGAGAGGTTAATCGATGTGCTTAAAGCTCATAAAAGAGCTATTGGGTGGAGTCTCAGAGATATCAAGGGAATTATCCCTTCGACGTGCATGCATAAAATTATCTTGGAGGATGATGCCAAACTCACCATTAGATCTAATGGTCGTAGTAAGTGTCCTGCAAACAAATGTTTTATTAGTCCCTCTTTATTAATAGGTGTAAGATAAACCACCATTGGTAGAATATATTGTATCCATGACTTTATCATAAACGTGACGCTGATCAAAATTCAAATTATCAATCAACTTATTATGTTCTTTAATGGGTGTCTCACGATCATACTCTAATTCTTCAGTAATAAAACTATTGAGATACATACTAGATTCGATAACCTTTAGAATTAGCATCAGAGGAAGATATTTCAACTCTTTCCCATACTCTGCAATAAATTGGCAACTTCAAACAAGGCAAGGTTTTGAGTTTTAGCATCACTCATTTGTAAATTTGAAAAAATGAAAAAGTGCATTGAAAATGAAATTCAAAATATTGGTAATAAATATAATACAATAAAACATAACTAATAATTTATAGAGGATAAAAGTAAATATCAGTAATTGCTACCTTTGGATTTTCTCAACTTTTTTATTGATTCTACAGAATGTTATTTAAAAGTTTTCCCAGCATTTATTCCACACTATTTTGAAACGTGTTAAAGATTTTGATGCAAGTAAGGTTGGTAATAAGGCAAACACTTGTGTTAGGCAAGATTAACGGGTTATGACCCGTTAAGCCATCTGACCCAATACTATAATGTATTAGTTTTTGTAATGTGATGTATTGGTTTTTGTACTTGAAAGTAATAATTTTTCTTAATATCTGACCCGTGCTATGATGTATTGTTTTTGTACTATAATGTATGGGTACTATGATGTATTAATTTTTTATTATAATGTTTTAATTTTTACACTATAATGTATTGGTATGAATTTAGGCCTAACGGATGATCTGTTAGTCCGGCCTAACAAGAGTGTTGCCCTGGGAATAATGATCTCATGAAATGTGATGATCCCAAATTACTTTCTTCTGATATACCACAAATATATTCTCTATCATTTAACAATAAACACATAAATTAGCATGCATCATGATATGTATCGTGTTGCGTGTCATTAACTTTTTTATATCATCGTGACATTGAACTCATCAAATTACATTTAGGAGACATCGTGTATAATAGTTAATCCTTGATCTTGGCGGAATATAGTAAGTTTGTGCTAATAAGAACAAATCTAGTAGTATAGGTTACCATTCTTTTGTTCTTGAGTTCCAAACAAAATTTTGAAGAAACTCAACATATGTCAAACTCTGGATATGTATATTTGCCTCAAACCAACCTTAAAACATGTTATGATGTGTTTATTTCTATTTCATTATCCCGTCTAATTGATCATTATCATTATACAATATATTATACTCTTCTGGAAGATGGAAATTCAAACGCATGATAAGTGAAGTTTTATGTTGGATTTCATAACCTAATATTATCCACGCCTATTCACATGGATAAGTGTAACCATAATCATAATGCATGTTGATCTCAACAATAATTTATGCATCCCCATCTTTGTTCTGATAGAAAGATGCACTGATCCAATTGTTACCTTTGTTGACATATTTGAATAAAACTTTTAGATCAAGACTGGTTACACCATTCAACATTCAAATGAGATCCACACTTCATCAATAAATAAAGATTATAAATAACTACTCAAGGTTATCTAGTTGAGCACCATTCTTTATAACCATTTTTCTAGTATTTCTACATTTATATATTGGGTAATCATCGTTATCGACAATAGTAGTATCCCCAAACCTCTTTGAAGAATATTTGTATAATATCCATTAACCATTCAAGGAGACGAATTTCATAAATGACCACATATTCCATGAATTATCATGTCAGATAAAGAAAAATAATATCTTGGATCTTGTTTTTCATCACGAATTTTAGCTTAAATCGATTGTAGAGCAGTGAGTTATTTCCGAGTCGTGTCTCTCGAGGATAGATGTTATTGGCAATCGGTGATTTTACTTAATCTCTTGTTAATCTCAAACTCTAAGAAAGCAATAAGTCATTGGTTTAGGTTGAATTTCTAATGTTAAAGCTTGAATTGAAATGAAAACTTGAAGTTACTAACTAATGCAAAAGTTAATGAACATTAAAAGCTTGCTTGGAAATGACTAATTTTAATAAAACTAATTAAATCCTAATTAAAAGCCTTAAGTAAATTAAACTACTAAATTAAAGAAAGCTTGCAAGTTAAAAGGGAAAATGGAGGGAAAAACAAAGCTTTAAAACTTAAAGGTGTCAAAGGGCATTAAGTGAGTAGAACTCAAATTATTTAAAGAGGAAAGTTCCATATGTCTTTCAAGAACCCAAGATTTGTTTAGACATATGAGGTAAAAAGCTTCAAGATGAATGCTACAATGGAATTTTTGCCAAAATAAAGATAACAAGCTAGAAGTTGGAAATGAGAATTTGAAATGCAATGGAAAAAAACACCAACTACAAATCTAACAACCAACATAAAAGCAATTGAAACAACACTAGAATAACACATAATATGAAGGGGAAAGATTACTTCCAATATTACTCCAAACAAGTGCTTCAAGGTTAGCTTATAATCTTCAACATATCAAGGACAACTTCAACAAAATAACTTCAACACAAAATGATAGTGCTACCTTCTCCAACAACTAGATAAGAAAATTTTTATAAAACTAATTAAACTAAACTAAACTAAGGATTATAATCTAGGGTTTTAAAGCAATGGAATAGTAAAAGCTTGGAAGATACTGAAGGAGTTCAAAAATTAACCAATGAAGGATAAGGTTGGTGGTGAAAGGGATGGGATATATATTTATCAAGTCGCATGGGAAAAAAATGTCAAAATAGGACAAAAATTACAAAACTTTTTGCAACTCAATCGATCGACTGAGTACCAGCCGATCGACTGAAATTCTATCAATCAAATGCTTCATCCTCAAACGGCTAAGCTTTCTGCTGAGCAGTCGATTTGTACTTGGTCAGTCGATCGACTGGACTAGCAGTCGATCGACCGCATGCCAGTCGATCGACTTGCATGGCTGCTCCCGGCTCGGGTTTTCTTATTTTCTGCTCTAGACGTCTGCCGGTTGTCGTTTCTTGTTCGCACTATGTTCCCTTGCTTGTTCGTTCTATAACGAGTCGAATGGAATGCCCTAAGGATACGCAGATCCCTCTTGGTCATTCTACGGCAAAAAATATAAAAACGAGTGAAAACTACGAAAACATAATAAAAATTGTGTAAAGATACAAAAACCTAAAACTAACGAAAACGGCCAAATCGACTCATAGCACTCATAAACACAAGCAAAACACATGCAAACACGACACAAAAAGGTAACAAAAACACGTACAAAAATGTTCAAATCAACCACCCCACACTTAGAATGATTGCTTGTTCTCAAGCATATCTAATCTAGAATTACGAAACTACACCCGTGTGATCCTAAACTAATGCACAAAAACCTTATTCAAGTCGTCGCATGCTTAAATGCTCGTTATCTTGATAAAAAATGACGTCAAAGATGTGTTTACAAGGAAAGTTTAGATCAACTCCCAAAACTTAAATGTACTAGGTAAGCTTCCAAGTCAGTCCCCTCGTCCTTGCCCTGGCTAAGGTCTAACCACACTCGAACCGTTAATCAGCTCCCTACTAGCCTCAATCATCTATGACTCTCTTTGACAAACAAAATTTAAAAATGAAAAAAAGAAATGTGCAAGGGTTGCACATTTATTACGTAATCAATTCAAGGATTTATATTGTATCCTTGTTTATTCATCATCATTTTTTTTTCACTTTTCCTTTCCTTTTTCTTTTTCTTACAAAGAGGGTACAAAAGGTCCAATCACTTGTTGCTACTAGCAATTTACACATATTTTCGATCGAGTACATGGAGCAATTGACGACTCTAGAATACAAAACAAAAACCCTATAGAGAGTGTTCGATGACGAGGATAGTTGAGGCACTAGTTCTTAATTGAGCTCAAGGATAGCACGAAGCTAAAGCCGAACAAAGTTTCCAACATATCAAATTACCTAAGTACACTAAATCCGATCAAAATTCTAAACTTCCTAATCAAATCATCAAAACCGCGTCACTTCACCAAGGTTCCAAGCAATATAACACACATACTTCTCGAATTATCATATGCAAAGCATACAAACAATCTTAAAAACCTAAGGCGAACTCTAACCACCCCACACTTAAAACCTAGCAATGTCCTCATTGCAAATTAAGCTATAAAAATGGTAAAAAGTGTAAGGGAAAAGAAAACGCCACTATTTTGAGCTTGTGATGACGATTCGGTCGTGCGTAAGTCCTCTTCTGGGAGTCGAGGCAAGCAATCTACAAGAAATGAACAAACGGGGGGTTGTAAATACAAACTATTACAAAAAGTGAAAATCTTTTTCAGTTTTTGAAATTTATACTTTGTTTGGATTTTCTTTTCTGATTTTTTTTAATATTTTTTATTTATTATTTTTTATATTTTTTAAATAGGAAGGACAAATAAAATAGAAATATGAAACATAAGCACACTATAAACAAAAGTTTATTTATTTATTTTTTTTAATTTTAAGAGCTGAGATGAGAAATAAAATAACATATACGAACAATAAACAAAAACAAAACACAAACTTATTTAAATAATTAAAAAGGATTAGGAGATCTAGTGATGTCTCCTACATCAGGGTAGGAGGTTTGCGTCCTCGTCTTCCTCTTCCTCATCTTCTTCCTTGTTTTCTTCGTCCTCCTCCTCTTCCTCGTTTCCTTCTCCTTCGCCTTCGTCTTCCTTCTCGTCTCGATGCATTTGACTTTCCATCAAAATGAGGCGGCTTTGGAGGTCATGATGTGCACGATAGTTCCTTACTTTCCCCGCCCTCATCTCTTCCATATTGGCATCAAAACAATCAAACCACACAAACACTTATTGTTGGAACTCGTGCCAACTCATGTCGTGACCCGAGCAAGTGCTCGGGCCTCCGTAATGCAGGATTACCGCATGGCTCATGCTTGCTCCGAACGGCGTGCCCAAACCGGTGTTCGGGGTTTCTTTGGCCTCGACCCCCCCATTGTTCCGCCATTCATATTCGTCTACTTCTTTTTTGTGGCTACGGCGGTGGGGGCGGAGGGGGTTCGCCGGGATATTCGGCATCTTCTAAACCAACTCCAATGGCCTGATCCTCTCCAAATTGGCCGCCTCGGGATCATACCCAAAGTGACGGGATAGCAAGGTGATCATAGGCCCCATTCGGACCCGAGTTACACTCCCACCTCTCGTTCTTCGAATCCCACAAATCCCGGCACGGAGAAAGGAATAAAAAGGGACTTGATGCCCGTGGTGCAAACATCAAAGCACGTATACCTCTTCCTGGGTGAGGTTAGTGCTCTTGTGCTTGCCCATCAAGATGTGGGCTAAGAACTTAAATTCCCAAAACAGCACTAAATCAGGGATTATCGAGGCCTAAAACTTAGAAGTACCACGTCCGCCTGTGATACTCGCCAAAAATTATGTCGTGGCAAATTCGTGTGGCCGCTCGTCCCACACATCTTGGAAATTGAGCCCGAGCACCACTTGGAGCACCTCTTGGGTGATCCGATGCTCGCTTCCTCCTATCTGAACGGTGAATTTCATGGCCTCGCGGCTTCGGTAGGTAGTGAAAAACTCGAGCATTAGCTCTCGGTAGGCCGGTGCCCGGAGGGATGCGAATTGGTGACCGCTCAAGTTATCAATGTATTGGAGAATCCAAACCCCATATCCCTGGTACTCCCTGTTTGCCACCCTCTCGTCTAGGTGCTCGAGGATGACAAAGCACGGATCGATGAAGTTCCGTTGGAAAAGGTTTTGATAGAGTTCCCCCTAAACTTCGGAATAAATGGGGAAAGGGGCACCGTAGGTATCGGCGATGTTAGGATAGGGAAAATCTTCATCGAATTGGTAGGCCATAGGAACGGTTTGAAAGCGAACATGGAGAAAATGATGGTTGTGTCTAAAGGTTTCTGGAATCAATAGAACGAACACAATGTAAAAATGAGGGAGTTTCAAATAAAAATGCTCATTGAGGCATTTCCTCGAACACTTGGTGGGCGTGGTTCCAAAGAAAGGGATTCTATGCTAATTGAAGAACAAAAACCACCGATTCTAAAATCAAACCACCAAGAAAACACAATATGCTAATCAGTTTATAATCCCAAACAAGTTCCAAGCGAAGTACCTCAAGAACGGGATGAAGAGGAAAGGAGGAATAATCACAACGGTTTCAACAAAAATCAAGCCACCGTGGGCTAGGGGTTCACCGGAAAACGGAGGTGGAAATTGGATTCGATTGACTGGTCCCCCCTTTTATTTTTCTTTCCACCTATCTTTTTTTTTTCTTCTTTATTTTATGTCCCGGCCGTGTTTCTCTTTTATTTTATGTTCCTTCTCTAGCTTTTTTTTGGCAGTCGATTGTGGGGGGGGGGGGGGGGGGGGGGAGAGAAATTGACTGTTTAATAAAGTCATACTGGGTCTGATGGGGCAGTCGCAACTACTTTATAGTCGATCGACTGCTCCTTGCAAAACTCGGGGTTACTGTCCTTCAGCCGATTTCGCTCATTGCAGTCAATTTTGGTGTCGATCGATAGCAGTTAATCGATAGCAGTCAATCGACAGCAGTCGATCGACTGGGGGTCAATTGATTGACTGCTCCTTGCAAAATTTGGGAGCTACTGTTCTTCAGTCATTCGGCCCTTGTACAAGTTGATCTGGCAGTCGACTGACTGCAAAAGAGTCGATCGACTAGTTTGCAGTCAATCGAGTGCTATGCTGCAGCTAATTTCACATTTTTGATCTCCTTCTTTCCACAAACCTCCATGATTATACCTACATAAACTCAAAAACACTAGTTAACGCAAATAAAGAAAGGATATACACAAAATCAAAAAGAAAAATAATTAAAGGTTAGAAAATCATGGGTTGCCTCCCATGTAGCGCGTTTGTTTAAAGTCATTCGTTCGACTGTCCTTCATTGATTAGGATTCAACCAGGGGCACATCCTCTAAGTTCTTTTCCTCTACGATCAATCGGGCCTCATTATTCACGGAAAGCTCGGCGAAGTTGGTCACGGGTTTTGTTTCTCCTTCTCCCAAGTAAACGTACTTGAGATGTCTCGAATGGGAATTAAGCTCCTACTTCAGTGTAATGACCGGTTCCGCACATGCTCTCTCAAATATCCCCTTCACCCCCTCCGATAGAAATGTTAACCACTCGTCATCCTCGATGACCTCATCCTCAACTCCTTCGCAAACCTCCTCAACCACTTCTTCTATTTGGTCAATTATCACACAATTGGATTGAAAAGAGGGTGGGGAAACGACACTTAAGTCGTGGGTCAAAAAATTCACCGTTTCCCCCAAAACTGATAACGTCAACTTCCCATTCTTCACGTCTATCACGGTGCTCGTGGTTGCCATGAATGGTAGTCCATGCAAGATCGTGTGCCCACGGCTTTCGTTGCTCATTTATCCAACATCTAAAACCATAAAATCCACGAGGAGTATGAGGCCTCCTACCCGCACTAACACATCCTCGACTACCCCCTTTGACTACCAGATTGATTGGTCGGCCAACTCGTTTCCTTGAGATTGCCCAACTCCAATTGTTTAAAGATGGAGTAGGGCATCAAATTAATCCCCTCACCGAGTTCTAGCATCCCTTGTGTTTCCTTGCCATTCTCGAGAGTGATCTTTATACAAAAACTTCCTGGATCGCCCACGGGTAGAAGAGGGTCACTATAAATGATGTTCAACGCATTAGATATGCACACCTTCTCGTTGTCCTCAAACCGTCGCTTCTTGTATGTCAACTCTTTGAAGAACTTGGTGTATCCGGGCACATTTTGGATAATATCGAGCAAGGGACACTAGTACAAAAATAGGATTTAAGAACAGACATTTAAGAACGCCTCAGGAGGCGGCGTTCTTAAATGTCAGCTGGTGGTATTTTTGTAATAAAAGTGTCACATACCAGAACGTCTTTTTTAAAGACGTTATGGTATACTGGATATGCAGAACATCATTAAAAATATGTGATTGTATATTAGATATCCAGAACGTCGTTAAAAAAGACGTTCTGGTATTCTAAATATCAAGAACGTCTTTAAAAACGACGTTCTCGTATGTTAAATATCGAAAACGTCTATTAAAACTTCGTTCTGGTATTTTAAGTATCGAGAACGCCTTCTTAAAGGCGTTCTTGAAAATATTATTCAGAACGCCTTTAAGAGGCATTCTCGTATGTCAAATTAGTTCTGGACAAAATCGGTTTTTATGCATAAGAAATAAACATAACAAAAACCCTACTTCTTCTCTCGTGTGCTCTGCCGATTCTCCCCACTCCCATCATTCCCAATCACCACCGGCCATCATCTGCCAATCGCCACCACCAGCTAGCTGGAACAAAATTCTTGATACTTTTGTCCCGTCCTCCTCTCTCCAGATCCACCCATCCTCTCGTCCACCAATAATTCCGAATCCATACGGTATTGAACCAAGAAACCCTAACCAACCTTTTCTCTCTCTCTCTCAAATCCAGACACACAAATTGATCTATTAAACAAATGGCGGATTTAGTTGATAAATTGTCGAATATCCAAGCTGTTACAGGCCTCCAAGACGCCGATTTGTGCACATAAATCTTCTCCGCCCAAAATTGGGACCTCAAATTATCAATCTCCTCCATCACCAATGCCCCTTCCTCTGCCGCCTCTGCCGCCGCGCGGGAAAATAACGATTCGTTGGATGCGATTTTATCCGCCGCGGCCGAAGCTTTCTTTAGTTCTACCGGGCTTTTTATTCAGATCCAGGTACTTTTTCTTTTTCCTTTTGGGTTATTCTATCTCAAATTGATGAAAATAGAGTAAATTGTCTATTTACACTATGGAAAATTATGATATTAATCCTGAATCCATACCCTGTTTGTTTCGGATCTGAATACAAATGCTGTTTGGTTGATTTTGAGCTTATTTTCCATTGGTAAAAATTATTGCATTGGCATTTACACTGCTGTCATTATTGTTTTTAAGTTTAAGTTAAGTGGCATTTGGTTTTGAGCTAATGGCACCATTGCAGTTAACGAATTCAATATTTATTGACTTATTGTGGTTATTATTTTGAGCTAATCGCATGTACTTATTGTGGTTATTATTTTGAGCTAATGGCACCAGCGCGATTGGTTTTAGCGTGTGGGCCGCAAGCGGTGTTTTGTCGTATTCCCTATGCATGGTCAGGCTGAGCGGCTCTTCACGGGCCGGGCCTCCTCCGGTATCTCGATCGGCCACAGAGGAGGCAAATTTTGTTTCCAGTTTTGAGAGGGATTATTCCGGGAGGGTGAGGCCGAATTTCATCGCCGAGGATTTCATGGATGCGTTTCAGAGGTCTCGGCACGATTATAAGCTGTTGTTTGTGTACTTGCACTCGCTGGAGCATCCCGATAGCCCCATTTTTTGTGAAGGGACTTTGTGTGACGAGATGTTGGTGGCAGTTTTGAACGAGAATTTAGTGGCCTGGGTGGGAGTGTGAAGGCGAGTGAAGGGTTCAAGATGGGTAATAGTCTCAAGGCGTCCAGGTTCCCGTTCTGTGCTGTTGTTATGGCAGCAATGAACCAGAGGATCGTGTTGCTGCAACATGTACACGTTTGAGTAATCTATTGTGAACGAAACTTTTGTTGACTGCATTTTTTTGTGTGTATATATATCAAGATTTGGATATAGGAAAGTATTAGGCAATTCTTGGGCTTTGGCCTTTGGATATGTTTTTAGAACCCAATGTATGTCTTGGGGTTTTCTGAAGGTATATTTTAGTATTTGTTCTTCATAGTCGTTCTTCACAGAAAAAATAGATAATTCATTTTGCTTGAATTCGTGATCAACCTAGGTTGTTGTTTAAAAAAATCGAGGTATCGTCGATTTGGCTAGTTTATAAAGTTTTGATTTCAGATGTTAATTTGGAGATATTGATGCGAGCACATATATTCTGGGGGATGACTCTCTACTGTGAATTCTTTATTTTGCATTGTAAAGGTTCCTTTGCCTGTTGTGTATGAATTGAGCAAAAGATTTTATTATGTTGTCGAAAAGTTCATAGAAACCTTAGGTTAGTTCCGTAGCGAGTTGTCGTTGACCTAGGTAGCCATTCTTCCATCTGCTTAATACATAAGATTTTCATCATTTGGTGGAAAGTTGCTTTATGTTTTCTTATTTTCTTTAGTTGATGGAATAGTTTGGTGGGTACCTTTACTAAATGTGGAAAAAGGCAAGTGTGTAACTGAAGATGATATCAGTAGTATTGACAAACAATTGCAACTTTTTTTTTTCTTATTTCTTTTTTAGTTAAAGAAAACCTTGAGAATTTAGAGTGAAGGAAATTTCTCTCTTTCTTTCCTTCTTTTCCGCCGCCAAGAAACATTGATAGTGTTTTAATTTGTGACAGCTTTGCTAAAAGTACAGCTCCTATTTCCCTTTTGGGATGTCAAAAAATACAATTCAACTTCTTAAAATGGATCTTTTCTCAAAGTCACCTGTTTGCTTAAGGTGTGATAGTGTGATACCACTGACTCTTGGCCATTATATTTTAGGATAATAGTTTAAAGATGATCTTAAAATTTTATATATACATATCTAAAAATTTTCGGCAGGCCAAATGAGTACTGTAATTCTTGAAACGGAGGGAGTATGTTCATTTTTAATCAGCATATAAATCTTGCACTGTTGTCCTATATCAGGTCGAAGGCATAAACAACCATTCTCCTGGAGTTGCTCATAGGTTACATTACTGTTTTGGAGTAAACATGCCACCAATCCCTGTATTACGCAAGTTTGCTGATCTTTTGTTTTTGTTTATTTATTTTCTTTTCCTTTCAACATTTATCTTTAACGATAGGGTTATCTCTTTACCCCAGGGAATATGGCGATCTTTTGGTGAGCTGTGGCTTGATAGGCGAAGCTATTAAAATCTACGAGGGACTCGAGCTATGGGACAATCTGATACATTATTACCAGTTAATGAACAAAAAAGCAGCAGCGGTCGAACTCATCAATAAGCGCTTAACCGAGAATCCATCCGACCCAAGGCTATTGTGTTCACTCGGTGATGTCACCAACGACGATGCTTCCTACGAGAAGGCCCTCGAGGTCTCGGCTAATCGGTCCACCCAAGCATTCCGGTCACTCGCCCGCTCTGCGTAAAATCGAAAAGAGTATGAAAAATCGAAACTCTTATGAAATTGATACATACTTATATTAGACAAAACCTTCAGGATACTTTTGTTATTAACCAAAATATATGTTCGCGGCATAAGAATTACTTTTATTTGCTGACAATTATTTATTTATACTATGTGTAATTTGAGAACTAATGTAAGATTATTTTATCCACTAGTTTAATTATGCAGCGATGTTAGAAATTTTACAGCATTTGAGATGTTGTTTTGTTTCAGCAGGTAATGCATTTGACCTATTTCAGATTTTTAGCAAGGGAAAAGAGAAGGAAAATAGACAAGATTCACAAGGTATATATCTTCACTTTTTCTTTTAAAGATTTGTAGTTTGTAGTTTTCCTAATCCTAATTGTTACATATATTGTAATTAAAGTAGTAAAAAAGAAATTGCCCTGTCAACAAAAGTTTGGCAAGAGTATTAAAAATCTCCTATTTCACTTTTTATTCAACTGTATCAGATGAATGACATGTATTTATTTGTGCACATAACATTTATCTAAAACATGAAGTGTGTTCTTGAACATACACGGTTAATACTCTTGAAGAGTGATATAAATATTCATGGGAGTTTGTTATAAGTTAATCACACGAGTTACAATAACTCATTGGAATTTTTGTGCCGCTGAATGAATAAGTGAAATTTTATTTATATGTGTTGCTGGTATTTGCAAGTATTTAGCTTCAGTTCTAGATGTGCATATCAAGCGTGTAAGAAAATGTGGATTCAATTCTAAAAGGTTTAAAAAAATTTAAGGCAGTAGACTAGAACCTCTTTTTTCTTTGCCTATACTCCTCTTCACCACTTTATTTTTCCCACCACCCTTTTTCTAGCTCTACACACACTACCCTTATTTTCTCTCTCTAACCCACATAAAATATAATTTATACATACTATATTTTTATGCATAATGAATGTCACAAAGTCATCGATTTTTCAAAGACTAATCATGCCTCTTTGGATTGACATGGTTTATCTATTGTCTTTCTCTGTTTCAAATCCAAACTAGAAGGCAGTAGACTAGACCCTGTTTGGGAAAAAACAATAATTTGGTTCAAGATCTTAAAAGAATACAATGAACAAATATTTCGAACTTGAGAATAATGGGTAAAATAGTAATACCAATAATTTCTTGCCTTCCATTTATTCATTTTGCTGCTCTTGTGCTCTGTTCAGGTAACATTAGTCTTTTTCTTCATCATCATACTTGTACTTTTTCTAAATCTTGCATGAAGTTCTTGTTTTTTGTTATAAAGGGTAGATAAATTTTGAATCATCACTTCCAAAGTTTGATGCATGTAAATGTAACACTATGTTGCTAATTTCCCTGTTGTTTGAATTTGTCAAGGCTAATTATAGTGTCTTATGTTGTTTGCTTGGTCATCTTGACACTATTCTCTCGTGTCAATACTAATTAGATCATCAATATATCACAGATATTTTTTTCTTTTTCCCCAGGATTAATTACCAAAACTAACCCCGAGATCAATCTTTATTACAAAAAGGTCTGGTTATCTTTAAAATTTACAAATATTACATTGACAATTGTTTTGAATCTTACAAAGCGCCATCCTAAATGCGAGGATGTTCGTAAGGTGCTTACAATCTTGAAAAATAAGTGGGTCCTTTTGTAATTAGACCAAACCTCGGGGGTGTTTTTGTAATTAATCAAAAAATACTATCATTCTATCCGTCAGATTTTAGAAAATAATTTATCTCATTCTATCCGTAATTTTCACATTATCAATAAGAATTATTTACTTCTTTTGAACTTCTAAGAAGAATTAACTACCCTGAGATCTATCCTAATTACAAACGATAAAGTTATCTTTCAAAATTATAAATATTGCTTAACATTTGGTTTTATCTTACAAAATTGCACCCTCAGAAGCAGAGTATTTGCATGGTAGTTATAAACTTTGAGGCACATTTGTAGTTTCAAATAATAAGTGGATTTTCTTGTAATTACCCCCTGTTTTTGTAAGGAAAAGTACTAAAACACAATTATTAATTTTTGGGGGCAGGTACAAGTGTCAAAGTAACACTAGATCCTACAATACTGTCAGTCCATGATGGACACAGAAAATTGCAAGGCTCCGTATCAATGTCCACGAGGCAAATGGACATAACTACCCCTGTTACAACGATCCCCACAGTTAAAAATCTATTGCTAAACCCAACTGATTCTAAACCTGAGCCGCCTCTCGTCATGAACCCGGCTAATCCGACGATGACCCCACTGTCGACAAACTCACCCACATCACCGACCGGAAGCTGGTGCGTAGCTAGCCAATCTGTGTCGCAAGCCGCATTGCAAGTAGCATTGGACTACGCGTGTGGCCACGGTGGGGCCAACTGCTCGGCCATCCAGACCGGTGGCCGTTGCTACAACCCCAACACGGTCCGTGGACACGCGTCTTATGCATTCAATAGTTACTATCAGAAGAATTTGGTTCCCACTAGCTGCAACTTTGGTGGCACTGCTTTTACCACAAGCACTGACCCAAGTAAGATATATATTGCTTTTTAGAGTAATTATAGAATTACCCCTGGTGTTTAGTGTATTTGCAAAAGAGCCCAGACAAAAATTAAAAATTTCAAAAGACCCCAAGTAGTTTGTGTTCCAAAAAAAAAAACATTTCAATAAACCCCTTACATTCATAAATATTAGAAATAGCATACCTTAAATTTTGTCGACTACCCTTTTAGATATATCGCAAAAGTTGATATTCTTTAAATAGTTAAATTTCTTGAGTTTGAAATTGTACTTGGTTTCATGAATAGGTTTCTCGAAAGCAAAGATGATATTGCATTACCAAGGATGCGATCGAGAGGCCCGAATTGTACGTCATGAAGCCTCAAAGAATGATATTTCGCACGAAGCCCCTGTTTGGATTGATCACCATGTATAGGATGTGCAATATTTTGGAGTGTAAGAAACATACTATTTGTGGATAACTTGAATGGTAACAAAATGGGTACTCATCGACTTTTGTGGATTTCTATTTTAGGACTTGTTGATCGTGTATTTGGATACTTGTGTTGTTTGGATTGACATATTATGGTGATTGTGTATTATTGTTATTAATGACGTGTATTGGTGATCTTGGGATTATATAATTGAAATGTGTTTTGTGAATTAATTAGGTACTAGAATTGTGCTCAATTGTGATATATGAGAAGGCCTGGAAAAGGAAATATAAATCTGGAATATAATTCCAGAAAAAAAATCTAGAACGGTTATCAAAAAACCGTTCTAGAAAACAAAGATTCTAGAACGCTTGTTCTGGAGACGTTCTCAAAAGTATACTTTCGAGACGCCTGTTTTTAGAGGCATTTTGGAAAGTATACTTTCGAGAATGCCTATTTTTTGAGGCATTCTCGAAAGTATACTTTCGAGAACGCCTGTTTTTAGAAGCGTTCTAGAAAGTATACTTTCCAGAACGTCCCTTTTCCAGGCGTTCTCGAAAGTATACTTTTCGAGAACGCCTGAAAAATGGACGTTCTGGAATGTATACTTTCCAGAACGGCTGAAAAAAGGACATTCTGGAAAGTTATTTTCCAGAACGGGCGAAACCTGTAAAACCGACTTTCTAGAATGGCTGAATTTTTTTTAAGAACGTCTCTGAAAACCATCCTTGAAAGTCTGACAATCAAGAACGCCTCAGCCGGGCGTTCTTGATTGTCAGACTTTTAAGAACAGCTCCATACAGAACGCCTCAGCAGGGCGTTCTTGATCTACAGAAACAGGCGTTCTTAAAAGCTGTTTCTGCACTAGTTGGAAGTTTAACGTTTATAATTCAAGAAATTGGGAGTCTCGCTTCGTCGGTCGGACATGGCTCGGTAATGGGATCGGAGGTCGGTATGGCATCACAGATTTATGGAGTCCACCGGTGACCTCGGTGTCCTTCGGCTTCCCACTTAAAGAGGAGGATGTGGGTGGGCTAAGAGTGACCACGGTCTTGTTCGGGTCTTGCACGGCCAAATCGTCAACAACTTTATGTGAAGGCACATGATCATTATCGGGAAGATCAACCTTGTTATTTACCCCCTTGCCGCTTCGGAGGACCGTCACGGCTTGAGCTTGAACCAGTTGACTCAGTAGCTTTCCCTTGACGCAGGCTTGCTTAAGCTAATTAACATCCATCGCCATTTGCCCCACTTGTGTCTCTAAGCTCGCAAGCCGTTTGTTCAATTGTTGGACGGAGCCCGAAAGTTTAGCTAATATGGACTCCATGCTCGGTTGGCGTGATGTCGAATGATCTTGAGGGGCCGGAAATGACGCTTGAGAAAGCGGAAACGGTGGTGGTTGTGCATTGAACGGGGCTTGAGGCCATGGTTGTTGCATCGGAGGTTCGGGTGGATTTTGAGCATTGGACGTGACCCTCTACCTAAAGTTACGGTGGTTCCTCCACCAATATGGATCGTTGGGCCGTTGTGTCACATTTGGGCTTCATAGCCTTGGACCGCGAACCCTTACTCATCAAAGTCGCTCGATTGCCCATAAACCTTTGGGCACACATTAGCTCCATGACCCGAGATGCCGCACGTGGAGAACATCTCCATTGATTCTGAGTAAGGCTTGGTGAGAGAAGCCACTTCACTCTCGAGGTCGGCAATCTTATAGGCCCACTCGGGCTCATCCTTCGTCGATACTTCTTTCACTTGGTCCTTTCGCTCCAACTTACTCATTTGATAATCGTCTGTGGCCATATTCACAAAGATATCATATAACTCCTTTGTCGATCGTCCGGAGAGGTTTCCTCCGGAGGAAATATTCACCATTCATTTAGATGCAAATGTCCAGCCATTGTGGAAAAATAGATTTAAAAAATCGCTGGTGAATCGATGATGAGGGCACTTCGTAAGATAGCCCTTGAAATGCTCCCATGCCTCATAGAAGGTCTCGTCGCTTGCTTGACGGAACGAATCGATCTTGGCTCGGAAGTCGGCCGTCTTGTCTTGGGAGTAATACTCCTCCATGAACCTCTCGGTCACCACGTCCCAGTTGGTGAGGGGATCGGCCGATAATTTCCTAAGCCAATCGACCGCCTTATCCTTCATCGTATACGTGAAGCACCGCATCTTAATTTGATCGATATGGATACCTTGGCACAGAAAACTCGACATGGTGTAGGAGAAGATATGAAGGAATTGGAGACCATCCTCTTGCGGTAGGCCATGAAAAGTCGGGAGTCGGTTGAGATCAATTGGCCGAAAGTCGTACTCGAGGGCCTTGGCACTTAGTCAAATGCACGAGGAAAAGTTTCCCATGTATGGTCTCGATACCTCTTTGATACTATTCGTCGGGCCTCCATCGGGAGTGGCAAAAGGACGGCCTCCCGTATCTTGCATGGCATATAGATTCTTGTTTACGACAGGCGCTCGAGGAAGCTCTTGAGGAATCGGGTTTTGGAATCAGGACGCGGGCCCGGTCGGATGCGGAAATCAAGGCTCTTGGATATGAGGAGCGGTGAAGTATGGCCCTTGGTAATGTGGCCTTGGTGCTCGGAATGGATGTTGAAATTGATATGACGGGCCATAGATGATCGGGCCTTAGTAGTGCAGGCTGTGGAATTGGGTTCCATGTGACGATGGATCCGAGGCGGCGATACTTAGAGTTGTGGCTCGGGTGTCGGCACACGAGCACGGTATGGAGAATAAGGGCCATAAAGTTGGGCGTTCAAACTTTGAGGGTCTTGATTTGTGACACCATTGCCCCCTTGGTCGAGCGGCATTCTATACACGGGTTGAGAAATTTATGATGGCGGGTCGTGAGGTGATGATGTGGGCCCAGACGATACTTGAGGCGGGGGTATCCCTTGATTGTCATGAGTGTGGGCGGGTGGTGATGGATTCTCGAAGGAGTTGGTCATCATTCGTTCTTCTAGCACCGAGGGTAAAGGTTGGAAAGGAGGGGCGTCGAACATGTCTCAATTTCTCGCGGCTCGTACATCTCGTCTCAACTTCTCGGGATTGGGCAAAAGTGGGGTCAACTCTCGTCTAAGCGATCGCCTACCTTGCATACACAACATTCAACAAAGGATTACGGGTATCGAATGTTAAGCAATAATCCAGTCTAATCTACTAACTAAGATAACAAAAAGAGTAATTAAGAACACCATTAGCCTTAATATATCCTCGGCAACGGCCCCAAATTTGATCGAAGATTTCTTAACACTCTAGTTTAGAAATCGTCTCCGTAATAGTACGGAGTCAAATGCAGAGAAGTGAGTTATTTCCGAGTCGTGTCTCTCGAGGATAGATATTATTGGCAATCGGTGTTTTTACTTAATCTCTTGTTAATCTCAATTAAACTAATCTACTCTAATAAAGCAATAAGTCATTGGTTTGGGTTGAGGTTTTAATGTTAAAGCTTAAATTGAAATGAAAACTTGAAATTACTAACTAATGCAAAAGTTAATGAACATTAAAAGATTGCTTGAATATGACTAATTTAAATGAAACTAATTAAACCCTAATTAGAAGCCTTAAGTAAATTAAAACTACTAAATTAAAAAAACCTTGCAAGTTAAAAGGGAAAATGGAGAGAAAACCAAAGCTTTAAAACTTAAAGGGTTCAAAGGGCATTAAATGATTAGAAGTCAAATTACTTAAAGAGGAAAGTTCCATATGTCTTTCCAAAACCCAAGATTTGTTTAGACATATGAGGTAAAAAGCTTCAAGATGAATGCTACAATTGAGTTTTCGCCAAACTAAAGATAACAAGCTAGAAGATGAAAATGAGGATTTGAAATGCAATGGAAAACACAACCAACTACAAATCTAACAACCAACATAAAAGCAATTGAAGCAACACTAGAATAACATACAATATGAAGGGGAAAGATTACTACCAATATTACTCCAAACAAGTACTTCAAGTTTAGCTTACAATCTTCAAGATATCAAGGACAACTTCAATAAAATAACTTCAACACAAAATGAAAGTGCTACCTTCTCCAATAACTAGCTAAGAAAATCTAAATAAAACTAACAAAACTAAACTAAACTAAGGATTATAATCTATGGTTTTAAAGAAATGGAATAGTAAAAGCTTGGAAGATATTGAAGGAGTTCAAAAGTCAACCAAGGAAGGATAAGGTTGGTGGTGAAAGGGATGTGATATATATATTAAGTCGCAGGGGCAAAAATGTCAAAATGGGCTAAAAATTAAGAAACTTTCTACGACTCAGTCGATCGACTGAATGCCTGTCGATTGACTTCTTCGTCCAAATGGCTAAACTTTATGTCGAGCAGTCGATTTGTGCTTGGTCAGTTTATCGACTAGACTAGCAGTCGATCGACTGGCATAGCTGCTCCCGGCTCAATTTTTCTCGTTTTCCACTCTAGACGTCCGCCGATTGTCGTTCCTTATTCGCGCTATGTTCCCTTGCTTGTCCATTCCTTAACGAGTCGAATGGAATGCCTTAAGCATGCGCGGGTCCCGCTTGGTCATTCTACGGCCAAAAATATAAAAACGAGTGAAAAACTATGAAAACATAATAAAAACTACGTAAACGATACAAAAACTTAAAACTGAAAAAAAAAAAGCCTAATCGACTCCTAGCACCCATAAATGCAAGCAAAACTCATGCAAATACTGCACAAAAAGGTAACAAAAATACGTTAAAAAAAAACGTGCAAATCAACCGCATTTGGGCATTTGTCTTGTTTTGATAGAAAAATAAGTATGTGCGGATGAGGAATATCTCTCTTTTGCAATTTTACGGTATAAATAACTAAAAACAAAATCATAAAATATAAATTAAGAAATAATAAATATTAATAATTTATCACTCATAGATTAAATAATATGAAAACAAAAGATTTTTTTATACTCACCTAAAATAATTTATATAAAAATTTTATTATCACGTAAATCTCTCATCAAAACATTCAGATTGATTTTGAAAATCCTTGAAATTATATCAAATCATTTCTCTAGTTTTACATTGCTTTTATCAACAAAACGAATAATCTCCGACCATTTAAGATTGCACGTGAATGTAATAAACAAATCACAAGAACCTGCCCACCGGGAAATTGCCTTACCATCCTGATAATTATTGATCATAAATCGAGCACCGATAGTAAATGTCACAAGCAAGACAACGTTAGTACCAACACTTGCGTCATATGTTTAGTATGACATGAATACTTTCAAGATTATCGTCGGCCTTCCCCTTATTGATTTTGAAATTAGTTGATCTTTTTACAAATCTAATTATGGTTGATACCACATTTTTCGCTAGACTTGATGTTAGGTTCGAATTTATATTCTTTTGTGCGGTTTTTGAGATAGTAAAAAAAACTTTATTTTATGAGATCAATTCAAATAAAAAAGTATTAAATCGTCATAATATTTGATAAATGACATGTTAATATTCAATACAAATAAATATTGAATTATATCTTGTTGCGTATTTTTTTATAATTTAATTGAAAAAAATTGGTCAAAGTACTTTTGACAAAAACTAAAAAAAAAACTGATATTGTTATAGTTATAATTAAAAAAATAACAAAGAAATGTAAAGCAAAATAATAAAAAAAAACTCAAAATAATTTTGTTATCACGTAAATCTCCCATCAAAACGTCCAAATTGGTTTTGAAAACCCTTGAAATTATATTAGGTCGATCCTCTGGTTTTAGATTCATTTTATGAATAAAACAAATAATCTCTGGCCATTTAGGATTGCACGTGAATGTCATAAATAAATCAGGAGAACCTGCCCACCGGAAAATTCCCATACCATCTTGGTAATTATCAATCATAAATTGAGCATCGACAGTAAATGTCACAGATAAAACAACGTGAGTACCAACACTTGAGCCATATATTTAATATGACATTAAGACTTTCAAGATTACTGTCTTTAATATTATTTTTCTTTAAGGGGTGGCCTTCCCCTTCTTTCTTTTAGAATTACTTGATTTTTTTTCCAAATCTATTATAGTTAGTACCACAATGTTCGTTCTACTCGATGATGGGTTCGCACTTTTATTGTATTGCGCGGCTTCTAAGATGGTCACAAAATATATTATTTTATGAGATTAATTCAAATAGGAAAATATCAAATCATAATAATATTTGATATATAGTTGATAAACAATAAAATAAATATTAAATTATATTGTGTTGCGCATTTTTGTATAATTTAATTAAAAACTGATAAGTGGATTATTTAATATTGTTGGAGTCATAAAAAATAACAAAGAAGTGTAAAATAAAATAACAATAACTCACAATAAAGACCCAAATAACATATAAGTTAATATATATATATATATATATATATAGTATATATATATATATATATATATATATAGTTATCTTATTATTTTTAATATTAATTAATTAGGTATTTATAGTAACTGTGTTATGAAAGTTCCTACACAATTCCAAAAATAATAATAATATTAGGTGGATTTTAGTTAGAGGTTCTATATTTTTAATACTAATTCTTATTATTTTTAATATTAATTAGAGTATCTATCCTAATTATGTTAAGAAAACTCTTACATAATTAAAAAAACTAAGAGTTGGCTTTTAATTAAAAATGATACTAAATAATTATTTATATCATCATTAATATTAATTAGGGTATCTATCCTAATTATGTTAAGAAAAATTTTGCATAATAAAAAAAGAAATCAACCGAATATGGCATTTTTCTCTTCCTACCCTTTTTTTCTCTCTGCAGACCTCTGTTTATATATATACTAATATTGGGCCCGCCTGTTGTACGATAATTTTATTTTATTCTTATTTGAAATAAAGATAATTGGGTTTGAATGAATTAAAGTACTTAATAAAGTTATTGTAATTATTTATAGTTAAGTTATATATATATATATATATATATCATGTAATTATTATTCAATCATTGATTAATATTGGAAATTGTATAGCCTGGTTCATAAATGATTGTTATCAGACGCAATATATATTACAAATTATAAAAGAATTACTTATATACAATATTCATCTTTTTGATATAATCGACGATCAATATATTTAAACCCCTATGATTGGTGACTCTTGATATATCAACGTACAATTGACCATGACTAAAAATTGGCTTTTTTAGGAGAAGTGGAACTCGAGAGAGAGACTGTCCTTGACTTTTGTTGATCGTCATGGCGTATGACACGGTCGTAGGGATTTTTTGTCATTGGAACTTGAAATGCAACCTTGAGTCAGATGGCATGACAGTCATTCTAGGATCAACATCAACTCACCGGCATTGCTTCCTTGAAAAATATTAGCCTCTACAACATGATCCCCAATTTTTGTAACAACCAACCTTTATCCATTACACAACCCTATGGAATGGTCTATATTTCTCAACAACATGATTGGAGTTTCAATTTTCAATTTGAGCTCATGGTTCACTAATCCAAAACACTTGACGGTGTTTAAAAACTCCAGTGAGTGGACGTCCTGCAATATGTCAATGTTTGAATCGAATTTGCAAGCACTACCAGAACTCAGATATACTTTACATTCTCTTATTATCCATCATTCAATAATGTCATATATTCATTAATCAAATTGACGACATCAAGTGTTGGAGCAAAAATAGCACGTCCCTCCTAATAAGAGGAGTATTCAGTAGTTTCTCCAAAGTGTGGATATGTGTTGCCACAATAACATGGTCACCAACATCTTTTAATTATAAACTGTTTAGCATTTCAACTTGAACTAAAGCATCGTTTGTTCTTCAAACTATTCCATCTTTTATAGTATTTATCTAGTCTACAAATTTTTTCAGTTCAACACAATTGGGATCTAAACTGAGATTTTGCATCCTCATGTTCTTGGTCAGACTCAAAACTATGCAATAAGTCCACAAATATGAAGAATTGATCATCGCGTGAACTATGTCTAGTCTAGTGCCTTTTGAAATAATCGAGAAAATTTGATGAAATTCTCCACGAAGAACTAATGTTTTGCCTCCAAATGAAAGCTGCTTGTTAAAACTATTTTGTGATCCAATCATTTCTTTTAATGTTTTTTCAAAAGCTTCAAAACAATGTTTATGTATCATCGGAGCTTCATCCCAAATAATGAGTTGCACACACTCCATTAAAAGGAAGTTATACTGCTAGATGCTACATTCAAAATAATCCCACTATTATATCTAACGGCCATAGAAAGCGTCCTACAAATAAATGTTTTAGCGATACCTCTGTATCTATTGATGAAAAAATAAACCATACTTGTTCGAATGTACTGTATACATGACTTTATCATAAACGTGACATTAATCAACCTTGAGATTATCAGCCTATTTACCATGCTCTTTGATGAGTGCATCGCGATCATACTCCAATTCTTCATCAATCAATCTATTTTGATACGTACTTGAATCGACGACCTCTGGAATTGGCATGGGAGGAAAATCCTTTAACTCTTTCCCATATTTTGTAATAAATTATCAACTTCAAGCAAAGCAAGGTTATGAGTTTAAGCAACACTCATTTGTAAATTTGAAAAAATTAAAAAATGCATTAAAATGGCATTAACAATATTGGTAATAAAAATTAAAAATAATTTATAGAGAATAAAACCAAATTTCAATAATTTCTACTTTTGGATTTTCTCAGCTTTCGTTGATTTTATAGAATGTCTTCTGACAAATTTTTCTATCTTTTCTCCCAGACTTTCTTAGAAGGTGCTAAATTTTTTGATGCAAGCAAGATTTCAAACAAAGACCTCATGAAATATGTTGATACCTAATCACTTGCTTCTGATATACTATCAATATATTCTCTATTATCTAACAACAACCTAAGAGAATATCATGCATTGTGATATGTATCGTATTGTGTGCCATCACTCTTTTTATATTATCGTGACATTGGGGCTCTTCGAATTACATTGAGTAGGCATCGATCATAATATTTATCACCGGATCCTGGTGGGACATAGTAAATTCGTGCTAATGAGAACAAATCTAACTGTCTAGTTGACCATTCTTTTGTTGTTGTGTTCCAAACAAGATTTTGAGGAAACTCAACTTAAGTAAAACTCTATGCGTTCGGATATTTTTTATTCGCCTTGAACAGCCTACAAACATGATATGATGTGTTGATTTGCGTTTCATTATGTCGTCAAGCTAATCATTATCATTATATAATACAATATACTCTTTTAGAAGATGAAAACTCAATATCATTATTGGTGGAGTTTTGACCGCTCGTCGTTAAGCGTCAAATTAAATATTTTATTTTTCCTCAGCTTCTCTCTACCAACTAGTAGTAGCGACAAGTAAGGGTCGATCCCACGAGGAGTGTTGTATAGATTAAGATAATTCGTATTTTATCAAACAAATAAATGGAGTAGAAATTGTGAACCAATCTAAGAAAACTAAATAACAAAGTAAATAAACAAATAGTTAAGAAACAAACAAATAAAACATGTAAGTAAAATAATGGAGAATTCAATAATAATAAATCTCTAGTTCTAGTTCAGTTTCCACCCTCGTTCCACTCATCTAACCAACCACAATATCATAATCCATTCTTCATATACGACTAAAAACACTAAGTAACAATAAGCTCTGCTACTCGAAATTGCCCTTACCGTTTACTCAATTAAAATAAGCTCTTTAATTGATTCTAATTATTGAATAACCTAAAATAACCTCTCTAGATTCAACCCAACAAAAATTTTTATTATCAGGCAAATAGGTTAATCTAAGCAATAAACACATAAGCTCGGTTTATTCAACTTATGTTGTGTTGTCCCTAATGATGTGCAATCATTAGTTGCTACCAATGAAATAGAAATTACGACAATTACACGGGAAGCAATCCTATTTCTAGCAATAGATAACCAATCCCTAATCTTGGTGATCAAGACAAATTGAGAATTAAGCAATCAAAAATTAAAAACAGAACAACACAAACAATCGAATATGAAGAACGAAAGATAATATTGCATAAATTAATTAAAACATAGTTTCACGAGGGTTTCAACATCCCTAGAAATATATAATAAGTCTATTCACTCATGGATGAAATAAAAGAAAAGATTCAGATAAACACACATAATCCTTGAGAAAATAGGAGAAACGATATGTAGAACTTGAATCTTGCGTCTTGATCTTCAATCTTCAAGTTCTCTTGTGTATGGATAGATTGGGATGACTTGGAACCTCTATGGAACTCCTTGGAATCCTAGGATATGTTGTATGTCCCTATAGAACAAAATAAGGTCGGGTTTATATAGGAATCATCTTTCTTGTCGCACAAGATTTCTTCCAAAAATAGCCCAGCAGTGTCGGCGTCGACAGGCATCGACCGACGCCTGCCAGCCGTGGGCATCGACGCGCATCATCCGCCCGCATCGACCTGCATGTGCATTGAGCGACGCACCTCCTATTGTCGTGACAGAGAGTTCCCTTCGACAGGGAGTCGATTGACGGTCCTTGAATCGACGCTACTGCAGCCTCTTGTCGACTGAAGGTCAACCAACGCGTTCGCTAACAACGCAACAAAGATAAAATGCCGCACATCTCGTCGACCGATGCAACCCATCCTTGGCATCGACACAAGCCGTCGACGAAACCTCCTGACTCATCGGTTTTCTTTCGTTGATTTATTGATCCTTGTCTCTCGACTTCCATGTGAAACATCATTCAATTAATATAGCACCAAATACTGCAAAATAGAGAAGAGATATACAATTGATTCTCCTCCACTTGTAATAATAAATATGCGAGAAATAAACATATATGAGAATATTAATCATATAAAATACATAAGAATTAATCCCTTAAATATCGTATAATTTCTCGCCTATCAAATTCCCCCAAACTTAAACCTTGCTTGTCCTCAAGAAAACACATAATTAAAGCATAGGACAAACATAAATATTAGTAAGTCACTCAAATTGACCAAATGAACTCGTCCAGACTCTAGACCCATTATATTTCTAGAAATCACAAGTGTTTCATGTATTGACCTAAGTAATCCCAGCAGTTTGAAAACCCTTTTTTATATATGCCACGTCAATGTACTATGGTGCCCCCTCGCTACTCAATGGTTCGAATCTATCCATTGTTGGTCACGATCAAATATCTCGTCCTCCCATTTATTTTTTAATTTTTGTTATTATTTTTTTTTTAATTGAGGCCCACAGCTCTGCACTACCATTCTTGACTTGACTTGATAATGATTCGGTGCTGGATAGGAGTATCGTCTTGATTTGGTACTTGATTTGTTGAGTTCACCTCCGCCATGATTGAGATTTTGGTTGGATTGTGCCACTTGAGTAAGTGCATAGAATTTGTTGAGCTACTAGCATCTTCATTGGATTTTCGCCCTTAGAATTTAAGCGAATTGCACTTGGAACACGGATAGGCAGCTGTTTCGGCACCTCAATTCGTTTTAATTTTTCAATTTTCTACTTACGCCATGCCAGTATACCCCAACCGGACTTTAATTGACTTCTGTTTTGACTAACGAGATATTATCACACAACCGCCAACTTCAAGGCCCCACACAACTCATATTGAGTACGGCAACCACAAATACACATCAACAACGCAATAATCTAGAATTGATGCCCCATAAATGAATCACAAAAATACTAACATGCGTACCCTTGACCTCTAAATCAAATGACGACTAAAGAATTTAACTGAAACATAGTTCACCTAAACAATTCAAGTAAGTACTTTTTAACATTTTTAATTCAACTCCCGGAATTTATCACAAAAATTTTCTCAATTTTTAGCACAATATCCTCAATAATACCACAATATCCTCAATAATACCCACTCCCCCAAACTTAAACATTGGCTTGTCCTCAAGCGAACAGAAAACGAGAACAAGAAAATCACAAATATTATGAGGGAAGAGTAGGAAGAGAAATCACCCGGGGAAAAAGGCGAGGGGGTCTCGGTCCTATTTAGTACAACACATGTTCCATTTAAGAATGGCCCAACCATCCAAAACACGTCACCGCCTCCTATAACTGCAAGAAAAAGAAAAAGAAAAATAGAAAATAAAATGAGTAAACATTGGGTTGCCTCCCAACAAGCGCTTTTGTTTAAAGTCGTTGGCCTGACTTAATCCCTTAATTAATTCGTAGGTGGCGCTTCCAACTCCATCCGTTCCTCATCAATAGCGCGAAACCCTTCATAATATGGTTTGAGTTGGTGTCCATTCACCTTGAACGTCTTGTTCATCTTATTGCTAAAAATCTCCACTGCACGATGTGGAAATACGTGGGTGACAATAAACGGTCCAACCCACCATGAACGCAATTTACCGGGAAATAACTTAAGGCGAGAATGAAAAAGCAACACCTTCTCGCCCTCTACGAACTGTTTTCTTAAAATCTTCAAGTCATGGAACGTCTTCGTCTTTTCTTTTATATCAAGGAATCTTCAAACGCTTCGTTCCGAATTTCCTCCAACTCTCATAATTGCATCTTCCTTCGCATGCCCGCTCCATCAAAATAAAAGTTGCATTGCTGCACTGCCCAAAACGACCTGTGTTGGAGCTCTACCGGTAAGTGAAATGGCTTCCCAAAAATGAGGTAATATGGGGACATCCCAATTGGCATCTTATACGCCGTGCGATACGCCCACAGTGCATCCTTCAGCTTGATGCTCCAATCCTTGCGGTTTGCATTGATGGTCTTCTACAGAATGGACTTGATCTCTCGATTCGAAGTCTCGAATTTCCCATTCGTTTGTGGATGATATGCTGTAGAAAGCCTATGAGCAACACCGTACTTCCGGAGCAATGCCTCCACCGTCTTGTTACAAAAGTGAGTGCCACGACCGCTTACCATAGCTCGAGGGATCTCGAACCTTGAGAAGATCCGAGATTTAATGAACCGTGCAACAACCTTCGAGTCATTAGTTGAGGTGGCTTTTGCTTCCACCCACTTGGAGACATAATCCACCGCAAGCAAAATATAAATATTTTTGAAGGAGTTTGGGAAGAGCCTCATAAAGTCGATGCCCCACACATCAAAAATCTCACAGACCATTATGGGCGCTGAAGTTGAAATTTTTGTGGTGTTGAAATAAATTCAACGATTTCATGACTTGGTATTATCGGACTTCAATCCATTTGCAAGTTTCAACGTGTTTCAAGCTCAAGAGATGAAAGAAACCAAAAATAATGCAATTAAAAATATCAAACTAAACTAGAAATTGAAATGACAAGTTGGTTGGATGCCTCGGTCGTATGCCTCAAATAGAAAATGCAAAGCAATCATGAAAACAAGTAAGAAAATGCAATGTTTCACCAAGTACAAGCATACAAGCACAAGGTACAAGTATGCCTAAAATCCTAAATAATGAAAATTACCAAAAATTGAAAGCATGAACGGATAAAGCAATGAAAATGGATGGGAAAGTTCAAAACTTTATGAAAAATAACAAGCAACAAAGAGTAGATCTAGGATTTAAGCATGAAACAAGGCATAAAAATAAGATTTAAAATAAAGCATATGAAAAACTTAAAATCATGACGATCCAAGACCCGATCTACAATCTAGATGTGTCACTCATCTATAATTCATAGCCAAATCATAAGTTTCATCATGAATTCAAGTAGCTAAGACAAAAAGCATGAAATGAAGAAAAATGCATGAAACATATGAAATTACTTGAAATTAAACAAATCAAGGACTTGATCTATGATCTAGATGTGTCACTCAACTAGGATTCATAGCCAATTCACAAGATCAAGCACAACTTCTAATACCTAAGGCAAAAAGCATAAAACAAATGAAGAACAAAGCATGAAATTAAAAGAAAGCTTACTAGAATTAAAGAGAGAATCCAAAAGCTTGATTGAAATTGCAAGGAATTAAAAATCCAAGAGAGTACTTGAATCCTTCTTGAGCTTACAAACCCAAGGCAAAGCTTGAAAATTAAATCTAGAGAGAGAAATTAAGTCCCAAACCCAAGCTTGGGTTGGGAGGAGAGGTGTTTTTACAAAAATGAGAGTTGTAGTCTATTTATACTAATCTAATTGGGTTTAAATGGGCCAAATTAGCCAAAAAGGCTTGAAATTCCCGGGTTTGACCAAGTTTGACCCGGAGGCACCTTCCTAGACCCTTGGCTAGCTTTTTGGCACATTTTGGCTTGATATGGCTCATGGTTGAGTCAATTTTTGTTTCTTTTGAGTCGTTATTACATTGTTGAACAACTCCACGTGCTTGGAAGTTTGAATAGTTTTACTTGTCGGGTTTTTGCATGTTTATGGCCTCTTGTGTGAGGGGTTGAATTTTTGTGCTTCGTCCAAACCCGCCTATATATAA
>BMAC01001142.1:110694-157368 GCA_014905375.1 Phtheirospermum japonicum
CCAAGAATTATGCCAAACCTCAAGGTAATTGAACCAAGTAACCCATTAAAATTATAAAATTAGCAAGAAATAAGAAAATCAACAAGATTAAAAAATCAACTTAAAAATCTAAATAACCGACATAAAAACCGTTAAAACCACAATAAAAACCTAATTAAAAATACGAGAAAAACACAACAATTACATGCAAAACAGGCGCTTGGGGCATTTGGCTTCTCCTTGAAAGGTTCCCCGTCCGTTGACAATTAAAACATGACTTACAAAATTCATACGCAATAGAAACCACTATCAAGCACCTTATGGGCAGTCCTCTTGGATCCAAAGTGTCCTTCACATACATGATAATTGTAAAATGATAGAATAGCGTTGAACTCGATTCGGGGATGCATCGTCGAATGACTTGATCAGCACAATGCTTCCAAAGGTATCGATCGTCCCATACATAATATTCCGCATCACTCTTCACCTTGTCCCTCATTGCTTTTGTCATTGCAGTTGGAAACATACAAGCAACTAGAAAATTAACCAAGTCAGCATACCAAGGTTCCAAGTGTCCAACTGCAAGTAGTTGCTCGTCCGGAAATCTCACGTCAATTTGGAGCTCGTCCTCCACATGCATTAATTGACTAAGGTGGTCAGCCATGGTATTCTCGGCTCCCTTCTTGTCCTTTTTTCCAATTTGAGTTCTAGGAGTAATAAAATCCACCGTATAAGCCGTAGCTTTGTCTCCTTCTTCATCAGTAGGTAACACAGGGCCAAATAATCACTGAAAACCACAACCTTTGATCCTATGATGTATGAACGGGACTTCTCAAGGGCAAATACAACAGCTAGAAGCTCCTTCTCCGTGGTAGTATAATTTTCTTGGGCAGGACTCAAGGTCCTCAATGCATAATAGATCACATTGGTTGTTTTATTAACCCTTTGCCCTAGAACAGCTCCCACAGCGTAGTCGCTTGCGTCGCACATGATCTTGAAGGGCAGGTCCAACCTTGGCGGTTGGATAATTGGAGAAGTGGCCAGCCGCTCCTTCAGTGTGTCAAAGGTCTTCTTGCAATCGTCATCGATCTTAAACTCCACATCTTTTTGCAAGAGACTACAAAGTTGCGACGCGATCTTCAAAAAGTCCTTGATAAGTCTCCTGTAAAACCCTGCATGGCTAACAAAAGAACGAACTTCCCGCACAGTGTTGGGGTAAGGTAACGCATCCATGGTGTCAATCTTAGATTTATCGACTTCTATACCCTTAAACGAAACAATGTGTCCAAATGACATTTTTCCCAGTTTAATACAAGGTTAGTGTGGACAAAACGTTTCAAAATAAAAGATAAGTTCCCAAATCGAAAGAGTTGTCATAAATGCTAAAGTCATCCATAAAGACCTCTATGATATCGCCAACATATTCCAAAAAGATACTTACCATACATCGTTGGAATGTGGCCGGTGCATTGCAAAGTCCAAATGGCATGCGGCGATAGGCAAACGTGCTGAATGGGCATGTGAAAGTAGTCTTCTCTTGATCCTCGGGTGCTATAGGATCTTTGAAATATCTCGAGTAACCATCAAAAAAGCAGTAGTATGAATGGCCTGCCAACCTCTCAATCATTTGATCAAGGAACGGAAGTGGGAAGTGGTCCTTGCGAGTCATAGCGTTCAGCTTTCGATAATCGATGCAGACTCTCCATCCAGTTTGCATTCTTGTGTCTACTTTATTTTCGACCACAGTTACCCCCGACTTCTTTGGAACGACTTGAGTCGGGCTCACCCACCAACTATCAGAAATAGGATAAATCACCACTACGTCTAGCAGCTTAAGGATCTCCTTCTTTACCACCTCCATCATTGGTGGATCCAATCGTCTTTGGGGCTCCCTAGATGGTGCAGCATCCTCTTCGAGCAAAATTCGGTGCATACAGTATAGATTTTGAGTGCTCCGGTAAGATTTTGAGTTCGAGCTCCGGTGCCTTGACTATAGATGGTACGGCTTTCTCGTGCGATTCGGGAAGCTTGATGAAATTCACATCCTCGTCTCTCGTCCTTGAACTAAGTGTGTGCAAAGCCGACATTATCTATTGTATGTCGTTCTCCCAAGTTGGCTCAGTTATAAGGTAACTCAAAAGCAACGAGTCCTCCCCCAGACTTATTGTTATCGCCATCTCGAGCTCATCTTATTTATGAATTTCAAGAAATTCCTGCGCTAAAGAATCAAAAAAATCAAGTGCATAAACGAAGTTATCGCAGTCAGGAAATCTCATAGCATCAACAACACCATCAGGGTAAGTAGTGCTTCGGTAGGCAAGTTGGATCACTACCCCAGTTTTCTTCAATGGCCCAACCTTCAAACAATCGAAAATGGTGATCGGCAAGTTGAATCACCACCCCAGTTTTCTTCAATGGCCCAACCTTCAAACAATCGAAAATGGTGCGTGGCATGACATTTATTGACGCCCCCAAATCTAGCATGGCTCGCTCGACTCGCATGTCTCCAATCGTGCATGGAATGAAAAACATGCCCAGGTCATTCCGCTTTTGTGGCAAGCTATTTTGGAACACAGCCGACACATTTGCTCCCATTAGGACCTTTTCATCTCCTTTCAACCTTCTCTTGTTAGTGCATAAGTCCTTGAGGAACTTGGCGTAATGAGGAATTTTCTTGATCGCATCGGCAAGTAGAATAGTGAAGATCACATTCTTCAGATTTACCTCGGTTTGAGGTGGTAATCGGCCACCCCCTCGCGCATCCAGTTTGGTTATGTGTGCAGCCATCTGACTCACTTACATCTCCAAGTTTTTTATGCATGCCTTAGTTTCTTATTGAAACTGGGTGGAACTTGTCGCCATTGGTTTCACTATATCTTCAAGTGATGGTGACGAGTTTTCTCCTTGTGGTCGGGTGTTGTATTGGTTCGGAAAGATTTGCCCCCGTTAAAGAGGTTGAGGAGTCCCTTGATCTTGACCCCCAAATATATTCCCTTGCTGATTCCTCCAACCAAACTTTGGATTTTCTCTCCATCCTGGATTGTAGGTGTTGGAGTATGGATCGTACTTTTTCCCTTGTCCATTTTCGACCCCCACAGCGTTCACGTGTGCCTCGACCACAGTGTAAAATTGTGGGCAGTCATCAATAACGTGCTCCAATTTTCACATAAACTGCATGGTCGAACCCTTAGAGCTCCTCCCGCACTCATCATGGCCTTCAATTCATTTAATTGGGCTTGTAGCAAATCATTAACCAATTCGTTTACCGATCTCGATGAAGCATCACGGCTGCCGAATTGCTGGGAATTGGCCGCCATGTTCGATATTAGTTCTTTTGCTGCCGTCGATGTCTTGTCCATCAGAGTGCCTCCACTAGCCGCATCAATCATATTTCGATCAGTGAGACATAGTCCCTCGTAAAAGTACTGAATTAATAGTTTCTCGCCCATTTGGTGTTAAGGGCAACTTGCGACGAGCCTCTTGAATCGTTCTCTGTACTCATGCAACGTTTCTCCTTGCGTCTGCCTAGCCGCACAGATGTCCTTTCGAAGATTTGCCACTCGTGATGCGGGAATGTACCTCTGCAAAAACATTCTCTCCAAAGCCCCCCACGTAGTGATGGATCCCGAAGGTAAGTAGTAAAGCCAATCCTTGGCTAGGTCTTTCAATGAAAAGGGGAATGCCCTTAGCTTGATTTGTTCGTCCGTGATTCCGGCGGGATTCATGCTGGTGCAAATGACATGGAACTCTTTCAAGTGCTTATGCGGATCCTCGCCAGCGAGTCCACGGAATGAAGGTTGATGATGGATTAGTTCGGATCGTAACTCGAATGTAGCATCGTTCACTGTTGGAAACGTGATGCACAATGGTTGTTGTGGAAGATCGGGATTGGCCAACTCCTTCAATGTTCGTTCCGCTTGACCAGCTATCGTCTCGTTTTATCGTTCATCGCTGTCACTTGAAGACACCCCGGATATATAATTTGGCAGTACTTGTTCCGAGTCCGAAGTCTCCTTCTTCCTCTTCAACTCGCGACTTCTCTTGTTGATTTCCGGATAGTAATGGAAATCTTTCTTCCCGGATGATCTCAAGTTCATTCACCTGAGAAAACACTCAACAAGAGTTCAACTTGTTCCAAAACAAAAATAAAAAAATAATCTACTAAGATACGTAAAATCACAATTGAAATGTGTCACTCCCCGGCAACGGCACCAAAATTTGATTTGCTCGTCGTTAAGCGTCAAATTAAATATTTAATTTTTCCTCAACTTCTCTCTACCAACTAGTAAAATAATGGAGAATCCAATAATAATAAATCTCTAGCTTTAGTTCAGTTTCCATCCTCGTTAACCAACCACAATATCATAATCCATTCTTCATATACGACTAAAAACCCTAAGTAACAATAAGCTCTGCTACTCGAATTTGCCCTTACCGTCTCTTTAATTGATTCTAATTATTGAATACCCTAGAATAATCTCTCTAGATTCAAACCAACAATAGCATTGATCATCAGGAAAATAGGTTAATCTAAGCAATAAACACATAAGCTCGGTTTATTCAACTTATGTTGTGTTGCCCCTAACGATGTGCAATCATTAGTTGGTACCAATGAAATAGAAATTACGACAATTACACGGGAAGCAATCCTATTTCTAAAATAGATAACCAATCCCTAATATAGGTGATCAATCCAAATTAAGAATTAAGCAATCATAAATTAAAAACAGAACAACACAAACAATTGCATATGAAGAATGAAAGATAATATTGCATAAATTAATTAAAATATATTTTCACGAGGGTTTCAACATCCCTAGAACTAGATAATAAGTCTACTCACTCATGGAGTTAATGAAATAAAAGAAAAGATTAAGATAAACAAACATAATCCTTGAGAAAATAGGAGAAACAATATGTAGAACTTGAATCTTGCATCTTAATCTTCAATCTTCATGTTCTCTTGTGTATGGATGGATTGCGTTTACTTGGAACCTCTATGGAACTCCTTGGAACCCTAGGATATGTTGTATGTCCCTATAGGATGAAATAAGGTCGGGTTTATATAGGAATCATCTTTCTTTCCGCACAAGATTTCTTCCAGAAATAGCCAAGCAGTGTCGGCGTCGACCGACGCCTGCCAGCCGTGGGGATCAACGCGCATCATCCGCCCGCGTCGACATGTGCGTCGACCAACTCACCTCTTATCATCGCGACAGAGAGTTCCCATCGACAGGGCGTCGACTGACAGTCCTTGAATCGGCGCTACTGTGGCCTCTTGTCGACTGGGGGTCGACGCGCGCGTTAACGATGCAACTGAGACGAAATGCCGCACATCTCGTCGGCCGAAGCAACCCATCCTTGGCATCGACGCAAGCCGTTGACGCAACCTCCTGACTCATCAGTTTTCTTTCACCGATTTATTGATCCTCGTCTCTCGACTTCCATGTGAAACATCATACCATTAACATAGCACCAAATACTACAAAATAGAGAAGAAATATACAATTGGTGCTCCTCCACTCGTAATAATAAATATGCGAAAAATAAATATATATGAGAATATTAAGCACATAAAAACATAAGAATTAATCCATTAAATATCGTATAATTTCTCGCCTATCAAGTTTTATACATGATTTCATAACCTAATATTCTCCATACTACTGCGCATGGAAAATATAACGGCAATCATAATACATGTTGATCTAATCAATCTTTTTCTCCTCTGATTTTCCCTTCCTTGTTCTGATAGAACATTGCGGTGATCATATCCTTACCTTTGGTGACATATTTGAACAAATACTTGATAGATCTAGATTGGTTAAAACATTCAATTTTCAAATGATCTCCATACTTTAGCAATAGATAATGATTATGTGGAATATCCCACTGGTACCTAACTTAACGCCATTCTATGTAATGGTTCTTATAGTACTTTTACATCTATATACTGGGTAACCATCGTTATCGACAATAGTGGTATCAATAAACTTATTTGGAAAATATTTCGTAAAACTTTCATCAACCATGCAAGAAGAAGATTTCTATAAATGACCACATGATCTATGAATCATCAACTCCGATACAATAGAATAATAACTTGATCTTCAATTTCATTAGGAATCTCAACTGAACTGATTTACCTGATTATATATTACATTCACGTGCAATTCTAAATGGCCGTAGATTGTTCACTTTATTTTTAAAAATAACCTAAAATCAAAACATAAGCCTTCTATAATTTCTAAGATTTTTAAAATCAGGTTGAATGATTTGACAAGAGATATACGTGATAATGAAATTTTCGCAAAAATTATTTTAGGTGAGTATAAGAAAGTTTTATGTTTTCATTTTATTTAATAAAAGAGTAATAAATTATTAATATTTGTTCGTATTTTATAATTTTCTAGTTATTCATACTATGGAGTTTCTAAAGAGAGGTCTTTCTCATGTGTACATACTTCTTTTTCTATTAATGTAAGACAAATGTCCGAATGCTAGTGCTATTAACCTGCCCAATGACAAATCACCACAGCATCTTAGCAATTATGAATCATAAATCAAGCACCACAAGTAAATGTTGCGGGCAAGACAATGAGAGTACAAATATTTTAGCTATTTAATTCTTCTGTAGCACTGCATAAACAATCCCACTATACATCTCGCCTCCCAATTCTTTTTGATGGGTTCTAATGTACCATAATCTTGAGGATTCAGTCATTGTATATCCATAGACTATGAATTATTGTGTGAGTAATTGACTATACAAAATAGTGGGTACCTCAGTCTCTCTTTCATAAAACCTATGAGAAAAGAACTTCTTCTTTCTCATATACTGTCTACCATTGCCTTAGGTTCTTGATGTTCAGCAAAAGATATATCTTCCTTGTAGTTGTCTTCCTCGTAAGAAAATAGCATTGAATTATTGTAGAGCAAGGTAAGAAGGATGTAATTGTCTCTTTTCTACTACAATATATTTGTTACCACTTTGAGAATCAAGATCGCCAATAACTAATAAAGCAAGTTCATCCACTTCTGAAAGATTGTGTGTTCTTCCATCCTTTCCTCTTCTCCCAAGTAGACGCAATTTCACTTCAACAACACAATCCTCTCCAAACTTTTGTTTGGCCATTCTAAAAGACTTGACAAGTTGTTTTCACTATTTAGCATTGATTGTAGGTCTGATACAACTTCAGTGTGAAGAGAGTTATTTTAATTATTTCCTTTACACAGTAAGCAGATAATAAGAATACTGAATAAAATATAAATATTCCAATAAATTTGAAGTTATTGGGGTGAACAATGTATATGTATACCTAACTAAATTAATTTGATTCTGAACTTTGTTTACAATGTCATATATATAAAAGCTTTTTGAATTGTAGAATAGAACCTTACTCTAGAAGAAGACTCCTGATTAAGAGATAATTCTAGCTGTAGATTTTGAATATTGGTGGGGAGTTACTCCTATTCATACTCGAATCAATATTACCACCCATAGAAGTGAAACAAAACATATTGTATGACAACAAATAGTGTCGACTTTATCACTTAAGCTGAGAATTAGATATAGAGAAGTTGTGGTGGCTCTTAAATTCTGGCAACTTGATTTTTCCTTTGTCACAACATCCTAAGTGTATTGAAGAAGAGGTATTTTCACATAGGTTTAATCTCTTGTCATACAAAATATATGCTAACAATGTTCACATTTGAAAGAAGGATCGTCAAGGTCCTTATAATATAATATAATTAAATCATATATAATTATTATAAATAACTTAATATTATAAACATGTTTTTATGTATAACTGAGTTTCCAGATTAATATGAAATTTTAACTTAGTATTGAAATTAATGTTCATTAAAATATACCATCATTAGAGAAGTTTGTCTTTTTGGTCTTTCTTCTTCCTAACGGTATGGAAAGTGGTTTAGCACTCTCCAAATCTATTACACGTGTTGTTGTCATTATTCTATTAGATGAATAATATGCAGAAGCATTTTCACGAACAAACTCAACCGGGATTCAAGATTATAATGTTTTCGACTTGTAGTGTGATTAAGTTTATAAGTATAAATTTGCTCGAAATATAAAGTTACAGTAGTTAACTCATAAAAAGATATTAACGATAACTAAAATTTGTAAGAAATTTTAACTATTTATAATTTAAAAACCAGTATGCTATATAATTAAAATAAAATTTAATTTAGTTTAAAATACAAATTAACTATGATATGAATGTTTTCGAAATTACCGTGTTTCGTAAAATTTGATTTCAGAGGTGATCTTCCTCTTCTTGATTTCGGAATTGGTTGGATTTTTCCAAATCTATTATAGTTGATGTCATAGTGTTCATTACACTTGATCATGGGTTTGTGATTTCTGATATAGTAATAAAATACATTATTTCATGAGATTAATTCAAATAAAAAATATATTCAATTGTAATAGTATTTTATAAATAACATAATTATAGTCAATAAAATAAATATTAAGTTATATTGTATGTATTTCTTATACCTTAATTAAAAAAAGTAATCAAATTATTTTTGATACATAAACATGTTGATAGTCAATAAAATAATATTAAATAAAGAATGATTTTTTGCAATCATGTTCATTTGGATTGTGCTATACTATGAACGTAAGTTAACAGTATAATTAAAATTAAAATTAAGACTTCATATTAAAAGAAATTTAATAAATAATTAATGCTATCAAGATTACTATGATTAGCAAGATTTATTCTTATAGGCGGCCTTCCTATTTTTCTTTTGAGAATGATTTGATCTTTTTACCGAATTTGATGTAATAATATTAATTCCACTTGACGCAGAAGGCGCATAGATATTTTCTCTAATCGTATTAAATAGAGCCACCCTAATCTTCTTTAGTATGATATCTAACATAGTTAGGAATTTTTGGTTTAAATGTTCAAAGTAACACAATAAAGAAGATTATTATTATTATTATTATTATTATTATTATTATTATTATTATTATTATTATTATTATTATTATGAAAAAAAAGCCCTAATTATTATTATTACAATTTTTTTGATAAATATTAATAATTGTTATAAAAAATCTAATAATTATTTGTGGTTTTTTTCCAAAAAGTTGTACACCAAAAAAAATAATAAATAACTATTAAGATATCTATCTTATTATACACACACACACACACACACACACACACACACACACACATATACATATATATATATATATATATATATATATATATATATTCAAATGATTTTATTATTTTTTATATTAATTCTTAATATTAATTATGTATATATTCTAATTATGTTAAGAAAATTCCTGCATAATTCAAAAAAGAAACTAATCCTACGTTGCTTTTAATTAATGAAAATACTTAAATCATCACTAATATTGATTAGGATATCAATCTTAATTATGTTAAGAAAATTCCTACGTAATTAAAAAATACTAATTAATTATACGTGGTATTTTCTTTCTCTCCCATTCATCATTTTTCTCTTTCATACTCATCTTTGTTTCTCTCTCCAGACCTCTCCTTATAAATATATATATATATATATATATATATATATATATATATATATATATATAGATATAGATATAGATATAGATATAGATAGATAGATAGATAGATATAAATAATATTAAATTTAATAAAGAATTAATGTTATCACGATTACTGTGATTAGAATGATTTGTTCTTAGAGGCGGGCCTTCTTACCTACTAGTATTCTATCCGTGCATTGCATGATATTTTTTTTATTTTATTCTTATTTGAAATAAAAATAATTGAATTTGAATAAATTTAAATATTTAATTAAATTATATACATATATTCGTGTAATTATTATTTAATAATTGAATAGTATTAGAAATTGTATAACATGGTCTATAAAAGGATTCTTATTAGATACAGCATATATTACAACTTATAAAAAACTTCTTTATACACAATTTTTTTTTTGTTATCATCGACGATCAATATTTTTAAACCCCTACAATTGGTGACTCTTGATATAGCAACGTACAATTGGTCATGACTAAAAACCGGCTTCTTCAGAAAAAGTGAAACTTGAGAGAGTGTCTATTCTTGACTTTTATTGATCGTCATGACGTATGACACAATCACAGGAAATTTTTGTCATTAGAACTTTAAAGTCAACCTCGAATCAGATGGAATGATGACAATCATTCCAGGGATCAACACCAACTCACTAGCATTGCTTCCTTGAAAAATCTTAGCCTGAACAACATGATCGCTAAATTTTGTAACAACCAACCTTGTTCCATTATACAACCCAATAGAATGATCGATATTTCTCAACAACATGATTGGAGTTTCAATTTTCAGTTTTAGCTCATGGTTCGCCAATCTAAAATATTTGATGTTATTTAAAAACTCCAGTGAGTGGACGTCCTATAATATGTCAATGTTTAAATTGGATTTGCACGCACTATCAGAGCTCAGATATATTCTACATTCTCCATCATTCAATGATGTCATATATTCATTAATAAAATTGATGACATCAAGTGTTGGAGCAAGAATACCACGTCCCTCCACATAAGCGAGTCATTCGGTAGTTTTTTCAAAGTGTGGATATGTGTTGCCACAATTGACGTAACATGGTCACCAACATCTTTTAATAATAAATCATCTGGGATTTTAATTTGAACTACACCATAGTTTGGTCCTCCAACTAATATTAATCCAGTCAATAAATTTTTTTAGTTCGACACAATTGGGATCTACACTGGGATTTTACAGCCTCTTATTCTTTGTTAGCCTCAAAACTGTGAAATAAGTCCACAAATATGAAGAATTGATTGTGTGAACTATGTCTGTTCTAGTGCCTTTTTGGAATAACCGACAAGTTTTGACAAAAATCTCCACCAAGAACTAATGTTTTGCCTCCAAATGAAAGCTGTCTGTTAGAATTATTTTGCGATCCCATCACGTCTTTCAATATTTTGTCAAGAGCTTTGAAACAATGCTTATGCATCACGGAGCTTCATCCCAAATAATAAGCTGCGGACACTTCATTTATTCTGCAAGTGGAGTTCTAGTAAAGATCGAATATGATGAATATTAGTGGAGATTAAATAGAAGCTATGCTGATAGATGCTACATTCAGAATAATTACACTATTAGATCTAACGGTCGCAGAAAGTGTTCTCCAAATAAATATTTTACTGATCCCTCTGTATCCATAGATGAAAAATAAACCATCCTTGTTTGAATGTACTATATCCATGACTCTATCATAAACGTGACATTTATCAACGTTCAAATTATCAGCATATTTGTCATGCTCTTCGATGAGTGCCTCATGATCATACTCTAATTATTCAGTAATAAATCTATTTTGATGTATACTGGGATCGTCGACCTTTGGAATTGGCATAGGAGTTAAATCCTTTAACTTATCCCCATACTTTGCAATAAATTATCAACTACGAGCAAAGAAATGTTATGAGTTTAAGAATCACTCATTTGTAAATCTGTAAAAAGAAGAAATGCATTAAAACTGACATTAAAAATATTTGTAATAAAAATTAAAATTAATTTATAGAGAATAAAATCAAATTTAAATAATTGCTACTTTTGGATATTCTCAACTTTCGTTGATTTTATAGAATGTCATTTGACAAATCTTTCTAACTTTTCTTCCATACTTTTTTGGAACGTGCTAAGAATTTTGATGCAAGCAAGGTTGAGAATAAAGACCTCATGAAATGTGTTGATCCTCAATTACATTGAGTAGGCACTGAGCATAATATTTATCATCAGATCCTAGTGGGACATAGTAAATCATGCTAATGAGAACAAATCTAGATGTCTAGGTGTCCATTCTTTTGTTTTTGAGTTCCAAATAAAATCTTGAGGAAACTCAACATAAGTAAAACTTCGTGCTTTCAGATATTTTTTATGCACCTCTAACTAGCCTAAAAACATTTTATGATGTGTTTATTCTCATTTCATTACCTCCTCAAGCTGATCATTATCATTATATAATACATTATGCTCTTCTAAAAGAGTAAAACTCAATCTCATGATAGGTGGAGTTTTATACATGATTTCATAACCTAACATTCTATATACCGTTGTGCATGGAGAAATGTAACGACAATCATAATACATGTTGATCTCATCAATATTTTTCTCCTCTGAATCCCTTTCCTTATTGTGATAGAACATTGCGTTGACCCTATCGTTACCTTTGGTGACATATTTGAACAAATACTTGATAGATGTAGATTGGTTTCACCATTCAATATTTAAGTGAGCTCCATACTTTAGCAATAGATAATGATTATGTGGAACGACCCACTAGTTACCGAACTGAACACCATTCTTTGTAATGTTCTTCCCGTATTTCTACATCCCGTATTTCTAAATCAATATACTGGAAAACCATCTTTATCAACAGTAGTGGTATCAATAAACCTCTTTGGAAAATATTTTGTAGATTTCTCATCAAGAATGCAAGGATATGATTTCTGTAAATGACCACATGATCTATGAATCATAAACTTCGATACAAAATTTTAATATCTTGATCTTCATTTTCATCAGGAATCTCAACTGAATTGATTTGATCAATAGCACCAGTGTTTGGCCATTTGTCTTACATTGATAGAAAAAAGAAGTATGTATGCATGAGGAATACCTTTCTTTATTAAACTTCATGGTGTAAATAACTAAAGAATTATAAAATATAAACAAATATTAATAATTTATTAATCTTAGATTAAATAAAATTAAAACATAAAATTTTCTTATACTCAACTGAAATATTTTTTGCGAAAATCTCATTATCATGTAAATCTCTTATCAAATCATCCAACCTGGTTTTAAAAATCTTAGAAGTTATAAAAGGCCTATGTTTGATTTTATATATATATATATATATATATATATATATATATATATATATTTTATCAACAAGGTGAACAATCTCCAGCCATTTAGGATTGCATGTGAATATAATAAACAAATCAAGATAACCTTCCACCAAAAAATTTTCATCGCATCTTGGTAGTTGTGAATCACAAATCAAGCACCACAAGTAAATATTGCAGGCAAAACAATGAGTTTACCAACATTTAAACTATTTATTTCTCATTGCAACACTGCATAAACAATCCCACTATACATCTTGCTTTGCAATTCTTTTTGATGTGTTCTGACGTACCGCAATTTTAAGGATTCAGTCATTATATATCCATTAACTATGAACCTCTATGTGAGTCGTTGACTATATAAAATAGTGGGTACCTCAGTCTCTCTTTCATGAAACCGATGAGAAAAGAACTCCCTGGCTCACGTATTGTCTACCTTTGCATTTAGGTTCTTGATGTTCAGCAAAAGTCATATCTTCCTTGTAGTTGTCTTCCTCATAAGGAAATAACAATTGATATTGTAGAGCAAGGTACGAAGGATGTTACTCGTTGATACATTTCAGTTTACCAAATCTCTTTTCTACTATAATATCCTTGTTACCGCTTTGAGAATCAAGATCGCCAATAAATAATTGAGAAACTTCGTCCACTTATGAAAGATTGTGCATTCTTCCATCCCTACCTCTTCTCCTAAGTAGACGCGATTTCACTTCAGCAACACCATCCTCTCCAAACTTTTATTTGGCCATTCTAAAAGACTTGACAAAATTGTTTTCTCTATTTAGTATGGATTGTAAGTCAGATACAACTTCGGTGTGAAGAGAGTTATTTTCATTACTTCCTCAGCATAGTGAGCAGATATATAAGAATACTAAATAAAATATAAATATTTTAGTGAAGTTGAAGTTATTAGGATGTAAAATGTAAATGTATACCTAATAAAACTAATTCAATTCTTAACTTCATTTTTAGTGTCATATATATAAAGATATGCAAATTTTAGAATATAACCTTGCTATGGTAGAAGACTTCTGATTAAATGATAATTCTGGTCGTGCATTTTGATTACTGGTAGGGAGTTCCCGATATTCATACTCGAATCAATATTATCAATCACATAAGTGAAACAAAACATGTTGTATGATCTAATATTCACCAAATAATGTCGACTTTTATCACTTAAGTTGAAAATTAGATCATAGAGAAGTTTCGGTGGCTCTTAAATTCTGGCAACTTGATATTTCCTTTGTCACAATATCCTAAGTATATTGGAGAAGATGTATTTTCACGCGAGTTTAATCTCTCGTCATACCAAAAATATGCTAAACAATGTTCCCATTTGAAGGAAGGGTCACCAAGGTCCATATAATAAATTATAATTAAATTATTATAATATAATTATCATAAATAACTTAATATTACAACTATAAATTTAAATAAACATATTACATATGTATAACTTAAATGCTAAGTTAATATGACATTTTGACTTCATATTGAAATGTTCATAAAAACATTCCATCATTAGGAAGGTTTGTCTTTTTGGTCTTTCTTCTTCGTGACATTATAAGAAGAGGTCAAGCACTCTCCAGATCTATTACATGGGTTGTTGTCATTATTGTATTAGAAGAATGAGATGCGGAAGCATTTTCACCAACCAAACTAAACTTGGATTGAGGAACTATAATATTTCCGACTTGTAGAGTGAATCAATTTTTAATTATTAATGTCACGCCCCATTTTCGAAAAGTGTAAAACTTGATTTTTTCATAATTAAAACTTCTAAGAACAAGGGCATGAGTTTTCAATAAATCCCAATCACAATAAATTTGAGCGGAAGCGTGAATAAAACTTAACATTAATTTAAAATAGGAGATTCACTCATCGCATCAAATAGTAGTACTCGACTATTCAAGAAGCTTAAACAGAAACACAAGTCTCAATCTTATTTTTAAACTTGACAAAAACTAAAGATACCAATCCATAGAGAAGAAAATAAAATAGCATTGAAAATAACATCTTCGCATCCACCGCCTCGTACCACGTCCAACTCCTCAACCTGAAAAGTTTGATAAAATGGGTATGAGCTTTCAACTCGCTCAGTGGGGATTTGTTTGTCAATATTAAACACAAATCATACAAACCATAAATGAATAGCTACAACACACTGTCAGTCGTTCATAGATGTTGGCCAACCATAGATTTAGCTCGAAAGCTACTGTTGTTTTAGCCCGAAAGCTACTGTTGTTTTAGCCCTAAAGCTACTATGGAATGTTGCATTGAGACATAGATAACTCATACAATCGCATTTAACATAGTCAAACATAGAACACGTTCGGCAATGTTAAGAAGAAATCATATAAATCATAAATGAATGGCTACAACACACTATCATGGTTTTAGCTCGAAAGCTACTATGGAATGTTGCATTGAGACATAGATAATTCATATAATTGCATTTAACATAGACAAACATAGTTTTGAAAAGAGTTTAGAATCACCCACTTGAATGTAGTTTCGTAAAGATGCGAACGTAGATGCTCGTGCTTGAAAATCCTAGGTTTGAGGACCCTCGTTTCCTACATTGAAAATGGTAATTTAACTTAGTACTTGGGTTTAACAAAATAACATATATATATATTTGAATAATTTAAAAGGTAATAAAACCATAGCCATGAATCGAATGTCCGGTTAGGGAAAATAAGGCCAATAGGGTTGTTTTAGTAGGGTTCTTGAATTTGGAAGGGTAAAATTGAAGTTTTTGGTAAATTGGAGGCTCAATTGCCAATTAGAATAAGAGTCTTGGGGGTCAATTGAATAAAATTGAAAACTTTGGGGTCGAATTGAAAAAGGGCAAAAGTCAGGGGGTCATTTGTGATTTTCTGGAAAGTTTGGATCATATATGGGTTTCCAACCCTAATTCCTCATTAACCCGTCTGCCCCCCTTTCTTTTTCCTCTCCTTCTCCTTTCTTCTCCGTCCAGATTCCGTTTCTCTCAAATTCGGGATCGGCCGATCAAGAAAACAGCGCAGCAATCGGGCGATTGGCGAAGGCGGCGAACGGCGGCCAGCGGCTCAAGAAGGCAGTGGTGGCGAAAAGAGACGGCCACCCGTTTCCTCCTTCTTTTCCAAACTCAGAACAAAATCCCCTCGCTTCTCTCCTCGACGGCGCAGCTCCGGCCGCTCAAGGCAGCCGCTCCGGTCTTCGGTGGCTACCGGCGGCGAACGATGACGGCAACGGCTGCGTGGGGGTCGCTGGGTGGTGAGTCGGGACGGACGGGTTTGTTGTGGTGGTTCGGTATGGTGACGGTGGTGGAGGTTTGGCTGCGGTGGTTTTGTGGGTTTCGGACGGCCAGGTGCGACGCATTTGGTGGTTTGAGTCGGGCCGTCGGTTGTGAGCAGCCAGGAGGTGGTTGGGTTGGAGTCATGGTTGTCCAGATGGGCTCCATGGCGAGGCTCGGTGGCGTGGCGGCGAGGGTAGGCTCGGGCCGTGGTCGTGACGGCGGTTGGGGTCACCTCCGCGAGGCAGCGGCGACGTCTCCCTTTCGACAGCAACCATCAGCGCTTCGCGGCTGAGAACGGGCGAGTCGGCTTGAGGGTCTGGCAGTCGGCGGCTGACGAAGAATGTGGTGGAGATGGGGCTAAAACGGGGTGGTTTCGGGTTTGTGATGGTTTGGGTTTGGCCGGAGTTGGTTCACTTGTCGTTTGACGCGTCCGGTCGGGTTTCGGTTGGTTTGGTGTTTCGGGCCACGATCGGGCTGCAGCTCTTTTTTTTTTGTCTTGCGGGTTCACTGGCCTGGGGTGGGGAAAAAATATAATGTGGTGGTGATGGTGTCAACGATTTCCGGTGGCTGGTGTGGTTTTGGATGATACTTAAGAAGAAACAAGATTTTAAAAATAGTTTACCTGTATGTTGTTGTTTGCAGTAGGCAGAAAACGAAAGAAAATGTTGGTAGGTTTTGTAATTGTTTGTGGAGGAGTGTGTAATGTGTGGCTGCAAAATATGTTGAAAGTGTCGATGTTGGGGATAAGGTTTTGATATATAAATCAAGACAAAAGAATTAAATAAAAGAATTCATTTTTGTTTTGAAAAGTTAGAGTTGTGGTGGGCTTGGGCCAAGTTATAAGGTTTGAATTGGGCTTGGGTTAAAATTTTGTAAGCAAAATGATGTTGAATTTGGGCCTTAGTAAAATAAAATAATAAAAATAATATTGTTTAAATTTGGTTTTGGTAAAAATAGAATAAAATAAAAATAATGTAACTGGATTTGAATAAAAGGGCTTATTGGACTAGAAATAATAAACTATAAAATTAAAATTAAAATAAAATAAAAAGAAAAATTGGGCTCAATAAAATGAAAACTTGGGCGTTACAATTAATTTGTTCAAAATTTAAAATTACTTTAGTTAACTCATGTATTAAAAAATATTAACGATAACTAAAATTTATAAAAGAATTTGATTATTTATAATTTAAAAACCAATATGCTATAAAATTAAAATAAAATTTAATTTAGTTTAAAATAGAAATTAATTATGACATGAATGCTTTCAAAATTACCGTATTTAGCAACATTTGATTTCAAAGACGGCCTTCCTCTTTTGGTTTTGAAATTTATTGGGTTTTATCCAAATCTATTATAGTTGATGCCATAGTGTTCATTACACTTGGTCTTAAGTTTTTATTTCTGAGATGGTAACAATATACATTATTTTATGAAATTAATTCAAATAAAAATATATTGAATTGGAAAAATATTTGATAAATAACATATTTATTGTCAATAAAATAAATATTAAGTTATATATTATTGCAATTAACTTCACCTAACAGAAAAAAACGTCACCAAAGCTTTATGACATTAATTTCACTTAAATCAACTAATAAATACACCAGAACTTCAATAGCAATTAATTTCAACTTACAGAAATAACTTCACAAGAGACATTAACTTCAACAGAATCAACTAACAAACACAAAAAACTCAATAAAATTTAATAAATCCACTATAATTCCAATAGAAACAAAACACCAAAAACAGAGCATTGCAAATCAAACTTAATCCAAGAAGAAAAATATAATCACCATATTTTTTGAAAACAATAGGAACTATAAGCCAACATAGTTGCGCTTGTCATGGCCGCACTGACGGAAAAAACTACGAGTCCGAGAACTATAAGACATGGCTTTCTCATTGCCCGAATTTAGGAGCTGGCTACAGCCTTTAGTCCGTACAATCTCAAAGTCGCAAACGTCATCTTGTCTCGGCTTTGGCTTCTACTCACTCATTTTATCGTGTATTTCACTCGATGGCTACAAAATAAAAATATCAATTTTTTTCCACAAAAATATTCATGTAAGAAATGAACACACAAATTCAATAAAAGCAAAATATCTTTCTTTTTATAAATATAAACTGCATAAATCATAAATGAATTTAAAGCTAGCCATATACCAAACAAGCTGCCGATATTCTTTACACAATCGTACATAGATCCTTCGGGCCCCATGTGTTCAAGATCCATGGCTTCCGGTTTATCGTTCTAGCTAAAACTTGTGATCATTGAGTTCCAACATACAAAATATTGTTTTGGTATTCTATCTAACACTTATTGTGCAAGATCTAACTTTCCACATTTAGCGTACATATCGGATATCGCACTCTCGACGTAAAACCTTCATTCGAGCACTTTTCGGATTATATTACCATGCAACTTCTTACCCAATTAATATTAGCCAAGCCCGCAGAAGCCGGTAAAATACTAACAAACGTACGATGTTAGGTCTCATTTTTACCGACCAAGAATCGAAAAATATTGAACGCATCGACATTCTTCCTGTTGAACATGAACGTGGAGATCACAGTCGTGCAAATGAAGATGTTCACGTCAGCGCTCTGTTTGAAGACATTCATAGACATTCTTATATTCTTGCATATGAAATATATATACCACTTAGAGTCTTTTCAAGAATAAATCAAATAACACTCACTGCCGAACGATATAACAGTGGGCTTCTTTTCCTAGATTGAATAGGACCATTTTGCGAATTAACGGGCACGAACATGCAAAAATTACCGACGGGGTTAACTTCCGAAGTCAATATTTTCTGAAATAAGCCCAATGCATGAGCATAAACTCGTTTTGCACATACCCTCTGATCATAAACCAACAAAATTGAATAATTTTAATACCTTTCCTAACAAAATTAGAGGAAGTGGAGTCCCTGGAACATTTGGGCTAATCAGAGCTTGGAGATCATTGATAAACTGTAAAAAAATGAGACGATATATAAATAAGGTTAAAAACAGCTCACTGCAGAAATCACATACAAACCTACTATATTTACCGACCTTGAACAAACAAAAGACTTTTTTAGCCAAGCTAGTCGATTTGTCGACATTTGGTGCTATGCCGATCTCCATTACTCAAGAATTTCGAACCATATTGTATGTCCCGGCATATCTTGTCCCTAGTTTTGGCTTTGTTCAGATACAAAACGGCGAGCACTAGCTCAGCTCTATCAACATCCAACGAACCCATGTTTTTATCTTCAAAAAAAATAAAAAATAAAAATCAACTGATTTAAATCACATTATATTTACTGTTATACATCATTTACATATAATCAACTAGAAGAAAATTGTTTAGAATAGTTGTTTATTTTTTAAAGTTGACAAAAATAATAAATAGCAATTGCACATGATTTGATTCGCAGGTCAACGCCTCCAAATTCATAGCTATCTATTGAAAGCAAGTAGACTATTTTTTTCTAACGAGAAATTTATCAAACACCTCGCCTGCATAAAACCATCACCTACTGATCTAATACTATGACACTACGCCAAAACATCATCCCGAACATAATTTGATAAATAAAGAGCTGAGCAAATTATTTAATTACTTTGTGGAACACACAACATCTTGCAGCCTATACATTTCCATTAGTTAAATATCATTATTACAAGTCCAATATGATAAGAAAGGTTAGATGAGCTTTTGTATTTCTTAGATAATCATATTGAAAGATAGAATCATACAATCTTGGAAAAACAGATGGAAACATACAGAACATCAGGTCATGCCAAAAAAATGCAAAAGGAAATAGGAAACCACAAGAATAAAAGCAGTCACATAAAGAGACCCATCACACAAGTCTATTGACCTTTTACAGAACATGCTAAAACACAAACTTAATAGGTGCCGAAAACTTGAGGGCTTCTTTATACACAGGCTCCAACCAATGAACATTATACATGACAACAGTCAGTCCAATTTGTAATTGATTATATAACATGGCCAATCAACTTCTCATTATTCATCTGTCTGGAAACTTTTAGCATGTAAAAAAGTAGGCACAGGAATATTTATAATCATCTCACATTGTTCCATTTCGTAGATGTTAGATGAGCTTTTGTATTTAACTTTTGCTATATTTTTTAATGTGCATATATTTTACCCAGATGACATCAAGGTTTTGTTTTTTAAGAACATTGAAGCTCAATCATCTGATGCATCACAATTAGCAATTAAAAAGAAAAAAAAAACTACAGCTTCAGGATTTGAAAGAATCAAAAGCGCACATGTATGAAAATGAAATTAAAATGTATAACCAAATAAAAACCATGATATTAAGAGCTCAATTTATGAAAAATCATTTTTCCCCCAATTCATAACCTAACCCCAAAACACACAAAGAAAGATGAAGAAAGAAAGAATTTTTTACCTGGCGGATCAAACAAAGACGAACCCCTACGGCTTGTGCACCGGTGCGCCGTTCGACGGAGGAGATGGGTGAAACAGAGGGGTGCGCCATTAAGATTTTTGCCATTTTGTTTTTTCCTTTCGGTACTGGAAGTTCAGAGCATGGTTTAGAGATCCGTCAATTTTTTTTATTTAATTAAAAAATAAGAGAGTAGTTTTTTTTGTGAACTGGGGTAGAACCGTGGAGGCGGATTAGGGGCGGCAGAGGGAGAGCGGAGTAGACGATAATGCGTAGGTCTTGGAGAGGGAGAAGACAAGAGGAGTTTTGTGAAAATTTTGTTTTACCACTTTCTCTCCAAATTAAAACTGTCCGCTCAATTATTTCAACCTTGCCGCCATTGTTTCACGTAGAACAGTGGAAAGCTTTCACTCCAATATAGAATTTGCCGCTCAATTATTTCACTCTTGCCGCCATTATTTCAATTGGAATCGTGGAAGCTTTGATTTTATTTAGTTTATTTGTGAATTGTGCATAGATGATTATTTGTAATGATAATAATAATAATAATAGTGGCAATAATAATAATAATACTCATTATAATCATTAAAAGATAATAGTAGTAGTTCCACAATATCAGTCAAAATTATAATTTTTTATCCGCAAATCATCATAATAACTATCATAATTACTAAAAAATAAAAATAGCAGTATCACGATATTAATCGAAATCACTGTCTTCTATCGGGAAATTATCATAAATAATTGTAATCACCAAAAGATAATAGTAGTCACGATATCAATTGAAATCACTATCTTCTATCAGAAAATCATCATTTATTTCACCATCACTCGGGAAAAGGATCTTGTTGTTCAGCATTTTCGTGCGTTTATTTGCAAAAACTATGCCTAAGGAGTAGGTTAATTACACACACACACACAAAAAAAAGTTTGAAAATTATATGATACACCCCGAGTTTTTATTTCTATAATTATTATCCTTCTATTTTGAAAATCTTTAATTATCCTTTAAACATAGCAATATTGTGGCAATCTATTTTCAACTATAGACATATTATACTCCTGCGACTCAACTGAAATCCTCAATGAGACATCTCTGTATTGTGGACTGATCTTTGTGCATCTTACTGATATGACAACATACCTTGATAATTAATTCAAAATTAGGCTAAAACTCAAGGATAACTTTTGAAATTAATTAAAAATAAATATATTCAACTTAATTGTTGTCATTCACCATTTCAAGATTTTGGCTCCAACAACATACATTTTTTTGCTTCTACTCTTTCTGTTATCGCCTTTGGCGAGCAATTGAGTTGGGAAATAAATAATTTTATTAAATAAAGGAAAAACAAAAGATTACACATTCAAAGATTACAAAATCTGAAATAGTTGCGCACTGAAACATGCAATTTGACTAAATAAAAAAAATAAACGTTACAAATTCAAACATTACAAATTAAACATAGTACATAGTTGCACACTCAGACTAAGGTCATTCCGATCCCATTTTATTACACATTTGAGTACTAATACATTAGCGATGCATCATTTGAAAGATGCTTCCATCTTCTTCCACAATGGTGGCACGTCATACAAATAAATTTGCGTGATGCATCATCACCGTATTCATTTATTTTTTAAAAAAGTTAGTAATTTAAATGAAACCAACACAAACCACACAATTATTTGTAGACAGATGTGTGGACTTTACATAGGCTGGAAAGACATTATTATAGATAGTGGTATCAATACAGATCAATCCACGTTCTTCATCCCAAAAAACTTAATGCAGCTTTGTCAACTACTATTGTTGTGCCATTGTGTTGTATATTCACTTGAATAATTGCACAACTCGTATTTTAATGAATTGTGTTGTCTTGTCATCCGGTCCAATATGTCACAGAACACTAAAAACTGTTGTCCACACACACATCAATGAAATGCAGCTTTGCCAACTACGATTGTTGTGTCATTGTATTGTCTACTCACTTGAATAATTGCACAACTCTTATTTTAATCGATTAGTAACTTATTTGATAGTCTCTCCTTGCTATAAATACTGTGGAACAAATAATAGACAATTCATCAGCAAAATCTATTCATGAAATATCTTTTAGACTTGTTTGGTTGTTTATTTGAGATAGATAAATAAGTATAAACTTATTATTATATAGATAAATATAATTTTTCTAATATTATATATGATATATTGATGTCTAATCGAAGATCCTCAAAAAATAATTGATTTTACATATTATACATAAAATTGAGTACAAAATAAAGAAAAAGTTATTATTTTCTTAAAAATCAAAATAAAAGACACAAAAGGATCATTAATGTAGTTTAGAAAAATGTAAAATACAACAATTATAATTAAATCTCTAAACATTCAAACATCCAATATTAACATTAATTAATTAACTTTAATTACTAATAATTGAGGTTTTTTTTTCGGAAAATAGAGTCACTACTATTCATAAGTGGCTCCCTCTTTATATGTATAGATTGCTATGGAATAGTTAAAAAAATTGAGAGAATAATAAGTACTCTCTCCATCCCATAATCATAATTTTTTTTATTTTTTTTAACCTAAATGTAACTTTTCAATCACACTAATTATTATTTTTACTATTTTGAAAATAAAAACGTGCTATTAATTTTGGACGAATGGAGTAATAAAATAACGCTCAATAGTCAAAAAAGACCTGAGTGAATAAATAGTGAATTTTGTTGAGAAATATATGAAGTAACGATTGTGTCTTTTTTTTTTAAATTGTGTAAAATATAATTGATGAGAGAAAAATGAGAATCCGCAACTAGTTTATTTTTTGAAATTTTTTCTTGTGGTTGATTGTCATTTGCTTTGAGAATTTCCATTTTGACTGTTTTAAAAGATTTTTTAGTAATATTTAAAAAGAGTTACACCATTCACTTTTTCCTCCCATCGATCATTTTTTAAATAAAAATTATAGTATAACTAATTATTAATATATATTTTTTCATTAATTTAATCATCAACTACTCGTGTAAATATAAGGGGCAGTTCCCATATGATCCACTGGGTAAATATTTTATTCAAAATACTCTAGTGAAAACATTAACTTTTCATATAATCAATTATCTTCCCATTTAATCTAAACTACTACATAAGAATAATACTTTACCCTTATTAATGCTTTTTCTTCCTTTCAATTTTCTTTTTCTTTATTCAACATTAAATACAACCAAGATTCCTACTATAACATGACATGTTCATATCAGGTCACCAACCGTTAACGATGAATTTCATACAACACTGTGCATTTTCATACTACATAGCGCAATTTCATATTTATATTGTATATTGTCGGAATTTCGTACAACTAGTTTTTATACTTTTAATTATTATAGGCAAAATCTCACACTACAACGTGAGGTTTCATACTACATCGTATAATTATTTTATGCAATATGTCACACTAAAATACATTTTTTTTTGTTTTCAAAATTTTTTTGTTTTTAAATTTCAATTTCATGATATATATGAAATTCAAATTGATACTGTGGATTTTATACTAAATTTCACAAAATCAATAAAATTTCATACTATTATATTCATACTACTACTATCAAATTACATGTTACCTTTTTAATATTTTCTTTAACATATTTTGCCCAACTCAATATCTTACGTTTATTCTTTCATTATAAAAATATAAATAAGTTATATCTAATTAGAAAAAACCTATATAAGTTGAATTAGTTTTTACTTACAATAAAAGTTGAAATAATTTTATTATAATTTTAATTATTTATTTAAGAAAAATACGAGTTATATAAAATTGTTACAAAAGGAAAAATAAATATAAAAAATATAAAGTTATTTTTTTATATCTAATCATAATATAATGAATTGAAAGTAACATTAAAAATATATGAAAACTATTTTTACGCCAAATAAAAACAAAAACAAAGTGAAACAAAAAAAGATATAATAATAATAATAATAACAATAATAATAATAATAAATCTTATGCCTAGGCAAACAATTGTAAATATATTCTAATTTTTTTAACTAATTCGTCGCTACAAAACGTTGCCGTTCCGAATATCCGTGGCGGTTCTCTTACTTTTCTCGGCGAGGATTTCTCGTTTTAGTTCCAACAGCAGCAACTGGAAATCGATCGTTTCATCGCACAACACGTACGTTTCACGATCGATCATATTTTATTTAATTTTTTGTTTATTATTCCAAAATTATTTATTAATCTTGCGTTTTATTTTGTTCAACAGACGAAAATGTGCAGTTGGAGGTTGAAGAACGACATAAGAGATATTCCCGGCGGATCGCGGCGGTGGTGGAGGATAACGTAATGAAGAGACTGAAAGCGAATGAGGAAGAAATCGAGAAGATGGGGAAATTAAACTGGGCGCTCGAGGAAAGAGTGAAATCTCTGTGCGTGGAGACACTACTACAGACTACACATTTAATGTCTTTTTTTTTCTTCACTTTTAACGTCGGCTTTGGAACCGACGTCTAAACGGCCGACGTGAAAAGTCACGTCGGTTTTGTAAAATCGACGTCAAAACACATCATATATAAATCAGCCTCGTCTTATATACTCAAAATCCAACATTAACTCATTGTAACTAGGTACACCAGAACCAGTGACTTTTTTTTTATTTTGAGAATTTTAGCAGTGAAAGGAAAAAAAAAAAACAGAATGACCCACAATTCTCTTATTACTCACCAAATACTCAAGAAGAACAAAGGAAGTGATTACTGTAAACCAAAAGCTGCAATCTTCCTCTTAGAGAAATAGATATACTTAACCATTGTTGTAAACTCAGCCTAATCCTTTCTCATAAAATAAATAAAATTTCAAACAAATTAACACCAACGTAAGCTGCATCATTCTTACGAACCTCCCAATATCATACTAAATTATAGAGAAATGTGATTAAAATGAAAAAGAAAACAGCATCTAATAAAAACCAATGAATACATAGTGTGATATTTCCACAATCAAGAATGTAAAAAAATTAAAAAACTTAAACAATTGAATGTAACCCCTAGTAGCCACAATTTTAAAGGAAAAACGAGAAAATGCCCCACTTCTCAAAGGCAATCTCAAGTAGTCTCGAACATCAAAGAAAAAGCTAATCAAATTGACAAAATGTAAAAGGCAAAAAAGATAACTATTAAAACTAAAAAAACTAAATGCTGAAAAAGTTACAAAATAGTGATGCAAAGAATTGCTTTCATAGCCAATTCTAAAGTGCCTCAGACATAACTACAATAAAATACCCCCCTCGAAAAAAATAAAGTTATATGTACTTAGTTATAACATTCTAAAAGCACCTTTCCATCTTCTTGTATTTCAGGAACAATTAAACCCGCACCAGTATGAACAGTGAAGCTGCAAAAACACCATCACCAACAGCTAAATAAATCTTTAGAAAAAATTTTGAAATGTAGATGCTACATAAAAATTCACAAAGGTATCAGAATACTTTCGTACGAATAAACCTTTGCTTCCCATGAAGATTTTCAAGCTCAGCAATAAACCTGGCAAAGCATCGGACTCCATTTCTACATCTGTGACGACAAGAGCAGAGTCCATAATGCATTGTTCAAAATTTCCAGGTTTCTTTCACAATAAAACCATTCTAGAGGAACTCAATTTGAAAAAAAAACTGAAGCTCTTAGATTTCTGACTATTGATGTACTCTATGGTAAGTAGCATTTTCACCAATTTGGAACATTAGAGCAACGGATGCACATTTGTTACCATCTCTGCAGAAAGCAGAACAGAGAAAACTGAAGCTTAACATTCGTTTTTTACAAAGAAATCACCATAAGATGGTCCGAAAGACAACACAAGTCAATATATTCCATTAAAAAGTCACGATGGCTCAAAAAGATCAGAATAATTCTCATAATGAGAGTAATGTGTTAACCAAATCATCAGAAGGGTCGATTAACAGAACAATAGTTACAACAACAGATGGCATCATAAATGAACTAAACAAATTAGGGAATTGCAGAAACAAGTCCCATGCCAATAAAAATTCAACTACTCGATACCCAAGATCATGTTCTTTGCCTCACAATGTATCCAAAAACCTAAAAACTAAAAATAATAAACCACACACTGTTCTAATACAAAAGCTCACGTATATCCACTCATTTCAACATAGCTAATCTAAAAATCTCAGAAAAAGTAACCTTCAGTATAAGCATAATTGACATTAACTTGTAACATGAAATACGCCTCTTTCCCATTATAAGTTATTATTTATATATTCAAAGTAATAACTAATTAAATAAATGATCTCGGGTACCTTAGGAATATTTCGTATCCAACATTGTAATCTTAAATTCAGTGGAAACTAAAAGGCTAAAACAAAAGGCAATCCAGTGGGAAAATAAATAAATAAATAAAAGGCACTTAAAAAAGTCTGTAAATGATTTTTAAAGATATAATTTTTACGTTTAAAAAAAAAGGATTAACTTAGTTAAATGAGAGAGACAAAGAGATTCCCCATAAAAAGTACTTAGTTTTCAAATACAAAACTATAGGAAAAGATATAGCATGAAAAAGAACCATGCCACTTTACAGCTAACACAGACTAATAAGAACCATGCTTATTATCCCATAAAAGCTCAGAGGAAATAGTGAAAATCAAAAAATAATAAATAAATAATAATAATAATAAAATTAATCTCACCAGTGAGAGACTGGAAATAGTGAAGATCGAAAGTATCAGCCTGAAGAAGCTTGATCCCAGAAAATCCAGAAACGGGGGAAAGCTGCCAAGAGATGGTGTGCATCGATTGCCATAAGCTCGCCATTCTCAAACTATTATCTGTATCCATTTTTGAACCAAGCTTTTGTGCACCCCAAATATATATATTCTTAAATTAAATCTCTCAAGCTTGCTCGCAAGAGTACGAGGACACTTGTAGGGTGGAAAGCTGASTCYAGTCGTCTCTCGAGGACAACTGTTCGGTCTTTTGGATATTTTTCTCAGTCGCACGTAACAAATATTTCATACAAATTGGGGGGGGGGGGGGGGGGGGGGGCGGGCGGGGGGTGGTTTGAAGTAGATTATTAAATTCTAAGAGGGAATGCAACAATCGGTCGAGAAACAGGTGAACAGCTTCGAACGGGCTCTGGAACTCATTGTCGTTGAATCTTCATTTTCTCTTCGATCCTTGCGTTTTTGATGTTATTTTCCGACTCCAAACCCTATGATTATGTGTATGGTAAGTTTTAAGGTTGAAAATCACACCTGGAACTCGGATTAATGGGTGGTTTATATAGAAATCGCGTAACTTGGGCCGTAAGTCACACAGGTCGATTACTGGGCCCGTTTACGGTAGCACTTTACGGTTAGGGCTACCGTAAACAGCTACCGTAAACCTCTCTGTCGCCTCCTTACGGTGATCCTTATGGTGAGGAATGTAACCGTAAGACCAACCGTAAGGCTCTCTGAACTCCTTCTACGGTGTTGTGTACGGTGCTCCATTACGGTAAGGTAACCATAAGGCTAACCGTAAGCCTCTAAAATTTACTACATCTTCGTCAGAACGCTCGTTTCTTATCTCTTAATCACCATGTTTCATCTCTTACGTATTGAGCCCTTCCGGTTACTTAGCTGTAAAGTGAAAAACTTCAAATAATCACTTATTTGCATCAATCTAAATCAAAAGATGGTAAAATAAGTTGGAAACATAAATATACGAAGATTAAACTATCCAACTTATACCAAAAATAATAAGAAAAAGTAACTAAAATACAACTATAAATGAGCATAAATACATGTTAATTAACTACCACACACTTTATTTGTTTGTTCGTCCTCGAATAGACGTCAGTTTAAAGTATAACTAGAAAGGAAATCAGCTTAGGCAATGAGTCGTGCGTTGCTACATACTTAATTTTGAAAATATAGATACAAATAACGCAACTTCAAACACTTCACCTTTATTACATTGTCGCTTCATAAACAAAGTCATGCATCCTCTCAAAAGGGAAATATATAGGGTGTTCACTCAAAAGCACTCAAGCATTGCTGCATGGGACGTGTATACGCTCAAATCATACAATTACATGCACAATAAATAAGAACCGAAAATCAATCTCTTTTCAATCGCATTTAAGTGTGTAACCAACAATGAATCGAAAAAGGTCTTTTCGGGTTGTAATGTAAGGCTTTTTGGACGGGTACGGAATATATAAGTCGTGTGGCTAAATAACTCACTCAACCCAACCTAATCACGAAGCAATACGCTTCACCTCGTTCAAAAATAAAAATATCTCACTAAACACTCATAACGTAGACTTTAAACATAGGCTATCTTTCAACTCGTAACTCTACTACCGACTTGTAGCGCAAACCACTTAAATACAATTGCCTTTTAAACATTAGGCCTCATTAAAAAAAAAAAACAATAAACACAAGCCTTTATAAGCTTAGGCAATGACTAACATAATTCAACTAGACTCACCATCTTTTTTTCTCTTTTTTTTTTTATTTTTGTCCCCTTTTACTTTTATGGGATTTTTTTTCCCGGATGGTGGTCTTAAATTACAAAAATTCATAAACATCGTAAATTCCTAATAAAATCTCCAAAACACTAATAACAAATAAAAATACGAACTTCTACCACACGCTTTTAATGGGTTTGTAGGGGTCGACTCAATAAAATCACTCAAGGCTATAGGCATGGATTATTTAACTATGATTGGCTCATTCGGAATTTATAGTGGCTAAAATTTATGTATATGGCCGGAAATAGGGTTTTATTTGTGCCTTAACCTCATTTTCAAAGTCGACTACACATAGCGGTTTCAAAGAGATATCAAGACTGAAACTTATTCAAGCACATGCAGTGATGATAAACACTCAGGATACACACTGGCTTTCTGCATGAAAAATTTATAAATTGACGCGCCACACTTACCCCGAATTCGAGCAAATTCGGACCCGAGGTGTTGAAACCCTTCTCCTTCGTCTGCTGCTGTTGCCCGCCGTCGAATTCAACCGAAGTCCGGTTGCGTGTTGTGAATGTGGTGAATCAATTGATAAATTGCGGTGGTGCGATTAGTTTGGTTACAGCAATCAGTGTCTAAGGTGAAAACGTGTGGTGTATTTGCAGTTACGGTGTAAACAATACAAAAGAAGTAGGTTTCAGTAAACTTAAAAACCTTGAATACGGGCCGGGCCGTATCTTACTTACCGGTAACCCCTTACGGTAGGGTGTTACCATTAACTCTTACCGTAATGCCCTCTGTTGGTGGGTAACAGTTATCCTTACGGTTACTCCTACCGTTAAGTGTAACCGTAAAGTCTGGGCTGCAAAACTCGCGAAAAATTGAACTTGTTTGACATAATTTAATTAAATCAAAACACACAAACTTAAGAAATAAATTTTATTAATATGCGAGCGTGTGATGATAAATTACCACGATAATAAATATAAAAATAAAACATAAGACTTGAAATAAATTAGAACGTAAATATCCTAATGACTCGACTAAATTGAAAATTGCTAATCACGGTTCACTAGGTTCATTCAATTTGAAGGGTTTAATCCCTAGGTCCGTAAATTCTCTTTCCAAGCTCGGTGCTTTTAGTGTCGGCGTCCCCAAGCTCTTGCTTCCCAAACGCAGCAAACCTGAAGGTTTGCTCATATAGATCGATAAGTTCACCGAGGAAATCAATCTTTTCTTCCTCCACCTTGACCAGCTTTTTCGTTTCTATCCCCAAGTAATATTCCAGAGTGAGAATATCTAAAGCAATAGAGGCCTCTTTCAACAAAGATGCATCAAGTATTTTGTTTAAAATCAGAATTTCTTTCCTAGCGTCATCGTGCTCGGCTTGCATCTCTTCCACGGTGCTGCTCTGTTGCTGGTGGCGTTTCATTAGTGAACTAGCTTGAATTCTAAAGGCTTATATATAAAAGTAAGGTCTGAAGGTTTGAATGAAATTGTGAATCTTGGAGTCCTATAGGGTATTTATTTATAGATGTCTTGGGACTCAAGGGTAGGAATCCTAATTCTACCCCAAATATAATTTTAAGGTATATTGACCAAACTTACCTATTTTAATTAGAACTCTAAAAAGGTAGGCAATCTAGACATGTGAGTAGTTGTAAAAACCGTCCAAATATAACAAAAGTTAAACTTGCCTTATAATAAATAAAATCCTAAGAATTCCTTAATTAAATCCCGTAAATACTGCAAAAACTGGGATGCTTACGGTAGACTTAACAGTAAGACTAACCGTAAGAACTCACTGTAACACTTACCATTACCTCTACCTTGATTAGTCTACAGTTGTTGTAACCATTTAACGCCTGGGTTAGATGCTTACGGTAGCACCTTACGATTACGAGCAGCTGTAAGCAACCGTAAAGTCTTCAAAAAGTGGCGAATTGTCCATCTTTTCCTACATAATGACCTTGCAAAAACGTATCATAGTAATTTTCTTGAAAATAACAAATATAAGAGAAAAGAAAATCAAAGAAAGAAAATAAATAAAAACAACAAACGCTTGGGTTGCCTCCCAAGAAGCGCAACTTTTAACGTCGCTTGCTTGACGCAGTTTCTTAATCAAACTCTAGCTCGTGGTGGGCCCACGAACTCTCTCTTGCTACCGTTTCGACTTTTCATATGGTTTTCGTAATAAAGCTTAAGTCGATGCTTGTGGACTTGAAAATTCAATTTGTAATGCTCATCGTATAGAGTGGCTACTCCATACTCATCCATATCTTTTATTAAAAATGGTCCACTCCAGGCTGCCTGAAAATTGGTTGGATCAACTTACGATTGGAATTATATAGCACTAGTTGGCCAACCTTCAACTTCCCATCATCAATCTTCTTTCTCGCCCAATCGTCGTGGTATACCTTGTCCTTGGTCTTTTCTCCGCCAAAATTTTTGTTGGGGTCGAGGGAAAAGTACTCCGAACGATTTCGTGGTGGCTTCATCTCCGCTTTTGGCTCTATTTTAGGTGCTTTATTCTTAGCATCCACTTGATCACTAGAATCTTTAAATTCGTCAATAATGTCTCTTATGTCGAGTCCTAGCAATTCAATCAAATCCTCCCCACTCAGATGCTCATCGTCGTCAAACTCATCGAACTCCTCACCGAATTAAACTCCTAGTGTATCTCCCACCTCTCTCGAAAAATTGGCGTCGTCCTCGTTGCCTAATTCGTCAAAAATTACGGCTCCTTTTAGCTCATGAATGCATGAAGCAATGGGATCAAAGAACGAGCAATCATCTCGCATGGCAGGGATAGGATTGTTTTGAATATCCTTAAGGGAAAACGTCACTGATTCGCCCAAAACGGTCATTGTCATTCTGCCTTTGTGAACATCAATCAAGGTGTGGGTGGTAGACATAAATGGGAGCCCCAATAAGATGATATGCTCCGTGCTTGCAATCGGCACTTCACCCATGTCCAAGATTACAAAATTGACCGGAACTACTAGCTCTCCAACCTGCACTAAAACATCTTCAACCATTCCCAAAGGTAACCGAAATGAGCGGTCGGCCAACTGCATTCGCATGGTTGTCGGCTTTAGTGGCCCAAGATCAAATTCTCGATAAAGTGAATTAGGCATTAGATTAATTCCCGCTCCAAGATCCAACATTCCTTTTGCTGTTTACCCATTAGCCAAAGAGATAGTAATGCAAAAACTTCCAGGATCGAGTTCCTTAGGCCGTAATGGCTTCTTGAAAACTGCACTTACTTCCTTTGACAATGTTACATATTGATTTTTCGCCAAGCGTCTCTCCCTTGACGCAAGTTCCTTGAAAAATTTTACGTATGCGGGCATTGCTTTGATTACTTCCAGAAGTGGTAAGTTAATGTTTACGTTCTTCAGTAGGTTGTACAGTTCCATAAATCTTTTGTTTTCTTTAGCTGGACGCAAACGACTTGGAAAAGGAATATCATCCTTGATCGGTGTTGTCGATTGCCTTGGTAGTGATGTTTTAAGAGCATCATTTTTACCAAGTGCGTCATTCGGACTCGTCCCTTGAATGGATCCAGGAACATATCTATTAGAGGATTTATGCAGCTGAACAACTGGGTCAGGAACATCCTCCTTAGTGGGAGGTGTTGTATTGTCCTTAACTTTGACTTCCTCATTTTGGTTAACTATTCCGTTGTCGATCTTCTTCCCAATTCGAAGGATATGAACCGTCGATGCTTGCTTTGCTTGCCTTGGGAGTTTACCCTTCTCGTTTGAGAGCCCGGCTAGGTGGTCTGACAATTGACCAATTGCTACTTCAAGTTTCCTCAACCCAGCTGTATTATCATGAATAGCCTTTTTCATATCAGTGATATCATTTTGAACGTCCGCGAGTCTGTCTCAGATTTTAATAGTTTCGGCCACTTGATTCTGCTGCCAAACCAAAAGATAATCAGTTGATTGACTTGTTGGAGGCACCTGCCCTTGCGTATGGAACTTATATTGGGGTGGTGTTAGTGGTGCTTGAGCGTGTTGTGGTGGTGGGTATTGCGGATCGGGTGGCATATAATTTGGGCTTCCGGGGCCCCATTTGAGAGGATTCTCACGTTGCGAGGTAAACTTCCTTTGATTTTGATAATTTTTGATTGCGTTAACGTCTTGTTGCTGTACAATATTTTTCGGACATATTTCTGCTAAATGCTGGGAGGATCCACATTGGTAACACGTTGCAGCAGTCTTTTTTGAAGAGGTCTTGTTCGCTCGCTCGGCTTTCCAGGCTGCTAATGTTTCGTCAAATATTACCCCACATTTTGCCTTGACAAAATTATCGTCGTCTACATTAGGGTCGGGATTTGAAATCTCATTAATCTTTAACTTACGAGGCCGAGAGTTAGTTTGCCTAGATTTTTTGCTTTGCTTTTCCAACACTCATCTTGCCTCGGTGGCCGTCAAATCTCCAAAGTCTCCTCCAGCTGCTATTTCGACTTCCCTTTTTCCATGGTCCAACAATCCATCAATGAAAAATTGGTTAGTCATCTCCGGAGAATAGTTATGGTGGGGGAAAGCTTGCAAAAATGTCTTGTAATGCTCCCATGCTTCATGAAATAGCTCCCCCTTCAACTGTTCAAAGGTAGCGATTTGCCACCGAAGATGCCCCGTAGTTTGGGCCGAATAGTATTGATTTAAGAATTTCTCGCTGATCATATCCCAGTCAGTCAATGAACCAGGCTCTAAGAATAGTAGCCATGACTTCGCTTTGTCTTTCATGCTATAGGGGAAACAAATCATTTGCACCTCCTCTTGATTAAGGCCATGAACCACAAATCTACCCACTTCATCAACAAAGTAGTTTAAAAATGCCAAAGGGTCTTCATGGTCACCTCCGTGGAATGTCGGGAGTAAATTAAGTTGATGTGGCTTGATCTCCACTTCCCTTGCAGTTGGTCTGAGAACAATTGCTGACCTAAAAGGTACAACCTTTGGACGCGCCGAATCACGCTGTCTAGGTGCTCGATCTCCCATTGATTCCCTAACTCGGTCATTAGCTCTCTCGTAGCGGTTGTCATATGCATTTTCTACGTAATTATTCTCGCGCTCATATCTCCTCTCAAAATTGTCTTGCTCGTAGACATGGTCTAGATTTCCCAACTAAGCATGTACGCGTCTATGATTGTTAGCATACTCGTTATTCTGAAATAAATCTCCATTCCTAAATGCTACGTTTTCGATGTTGTGTTGACGATTGAGATCCTCGTATCTCTCTTCATTTTGCCTCATATTCGCCATGTTGGGGTGGTGATTGACTACGTTGTTAAGTTGGCGATTTGGTTCTTCGTTATGCTATTGGTGAACTCCTTCGTTTCTCCCCGCATCTTGTCTCAGGTTCTCCACGTTGTGCTGATAATTAGCCCAATAAGCTTGGGGTTGTGTTTGTCCTTGTAAAACGAATGGTTCACTACCATACCCATTTCGAATGGGGCGTGGAGGTGATCTTGGTGGGGAATCATTGCTTCGAATCAATTGTGCTCCTAACATCGTGCTGGGTATTCGGTCGCAAATAAAATCAGTTGCTGTTGAGGAATCGTTCTCAAGAATGAAAGATGGTCTTGGTCTTGGTGGGTTTGAACGATGGATGTTGTCAATGAATGGTGCAAGATCGCGTTGAAGTGATCGCCTACCTTGCATATACTTAACAAAAAATCAACCTACCAAATGGCAAAAACCCAATCCAAGTGCAAAAGAAAAAAGAAAATAATAACTTAACAAGAAAATAAAATGAAAAACATCCTTAATTCCTACTCGTTAGTCCCCGGCAACGGCGCCAAGATTTTAAACCAAGCTTTTGTGCACCCCAAATATATATTTTCTTAAATTAAATCTCTCAAGCTTGCTCGCAAGAGTACAAGGACACTTGTAGGGTGGAAAGCAGACTCGAGTCGTCTCTCGAGGACAACTGTTCGGTCTTTTGGATATTTTTCTCAGTCGCACGTAACAAATACTTCATACAAATGGGGGGGGGGGGGGGGGGTTGTTTGAAATGGATTATTAAATTTTAAACTACTTATCACCACTAAATTATATAACCTAAATCACCAACCGAAGTTGAATCTTATGATTAACTAAATTTAAAATTCTAAGTCAACTAAAAACCTATATTAATTCTCTAATTAATTAACTAGTAAATTATTTAACTAAAAATCTAAAACAATTAATAACTAAGAATTAAAACTAAATCTCAGAAACTTGAAACAAATCCCGATTTAACTAATTTAACTAACTACAATCTACGATTACGCATGAATTAATCAACTACGAACCTAGCGGTGACTTAAACGATCATTAAAACTAAACAAAACTATGAAATCGACCGCATGAATATTCTCAACCAAATAAAGTATCAAATATCCAACGATAAACAAGTGAAACTAAATCCAAACTGAAATTAATCAACCCAGTACGTTCAACAATTTCAGAAACAGAAGCAAAACTCAAGAACGTAAACTAACTATTATTCGAAAAACCTTGAAAACTAAGAATCAAAACTAGAAACTAAGTAAAGGATGAAGAGTACTTGTATTACGGTGATCCTTACGGTGAGGAATGTAACCGTAAGCCAATCGTAAGGCTCTCTGAACTCCTTCTACGGTGTTGTGTACAGTTCTCCATTACGGTAAGGTAACCGTAAGCCTCCAAAATTTACTACATCTTCGCCGGAATGCTCGTTTCTTAACTCTTAATCACCATGTTTCATCTACGCGTTGAGCCCTTTCGGTTACTTAGATGTAAAGTGAAAAACTTTAAATAATCACTTATTTGCATTAATCTAGATCAAAAGATGGTAAAATAAGTTGGAAACATAAATATACGAATTGAAGCTTAAACTATCCAACTTATACTAAAAATAATAAGAAAAAGTAACTAAAATACAACTATAAATGAGCATAAATACGTGTTAATCAATTTTTCCAACTGAACCATAATCCTACATAACATAAAAAGAGAGAGAGAGAGAGAGAGAATGATTTTTAAGGTCTTTTTTTTCTTTTTATATCTGAAAGTGTAATCTGTGAAGATTAAATAAATATATAGAAGATTTTACCTTATTGAAATAAGGCCGCCTGATTTGTTGATGATGTAGAGGCTGTAAATAGCTTCCATTGTCTGTTTGTTGCTCTAATGTGTGGAGGTTTATGAGCTCGGTTTCAAATGATGAAACTGCAAATGTAGAGATGATTGTAAGAGTAATAGAATGGGAGTGACATTTTCTTTTAATCAAATTTGCATTTTTTTTTATTATTTATTACTTTTCCAACATTTGTTGTCTACTAATAACATTTCTAAGTTTTAGAAAAATACACTACTGCATAAACAGCTTTTTACGGCGGTTCTGAGAGACTTTTTACGGCGATTTTGGAACCGCCCTTAAATCCACCGCCGTAAATTTTTACGGCGGTTTTTCTAAAACCGCCGTAGAAAGTGAAGCTTTTTACGGCGGTTTTAGAACCACCATAAAAAAATGGCGGTGGGTTCTACGACGGTCTCTTGAAAATTATTTTCTAAAAAGCCCTATTTCCAGAAGGGATAATTTACGGCGGTTGTTTAAAATTACCTTTTAGGAAAGTAGTAAATAAAAAAAAAAAATGAAAGCAGGTGCACCAAAATTGCCACTGGATCAGTCTTGATCCATAACTTAAAAAACACTAATCACCATAAAACAAAGCAGAAAATAAAACCCAAAATGCCTCAAGCCATTAAAACAAAGAATGCCTTCTATTACACTGAGATAAACTCCTCAAAGGACATAAATAACTCAAAGAAGTTTAATCAAGATATGTATACGCACCTAATCTAACAAATTACCCTAACATAATTAACGTTAAGGTTCTCATGACGGAAGTGAGGTTGCATCAAACGTACATACAAACTTCTGTATTTTGCTCATGACGGAAGGGTTCTGATGCTCAGTTAAGGCATTCTGGAAAGTGTCAATGGCAAGATCATAATACTTTGAGCACTTAGCCATTTGACCAAGGCATATCCCTTTGTTGTCAAGGCCCTCGCTACCATCTTGAAATCTGACCTTAGCTCTATACCCCTTTCAACTGCTTGGTCACAATCTTTGATGCAGTCCTTGTACTGAAATTAAAGAATTGATGGCAATCAGATATCAGACTTTGATGGCAACACAAATTTATCTTTTACAATGGGCATTTTCAATTTGGCAATTCAGTCACATATTCGTTCTTGGAACAGAAAACAAAACAATAAATTGGACTAAGAATTTTAAAGTAATAAAAAAATCTAACGAGGAGAAAAAGACAACCTACTTTCAATTGAATATCAACATTGACCAAAAAACTATATCACCTTCACCAGAAAACTATATCACCTACATGGTCACACCCAACTACCTGAACATGGAAATAGAGACAAAACACACAGTATTTATTGGAGATAGATTAATTCGAATTGATCAATCATAAATGCACGAAAAAACTACCACCAAGAGAAGTGTGGAATGAGGACTGACATGTTGTATTTTGTTCTATTTTATGAGAATTGTAAAGAAGGTAGAAGGTAACTTGGAGAAGAAGATGAAAGGAGGGGAGATAAAATAAACAAATTGATACTCAAAGCTTGCTTTTCATTCTGCATACGTGCCCTATAAATAATAACATGTTCATTGCCATTTTGGACCACACAACAAATATCCCAAATGGTTTTTCCATTAAACGACAACAACAATTAAATGGCCAATAACATAATTACTAAACTGCCCTTCCTATCTCTTCATTTTTCAGCTGGGACCGGTGCCTCCTCCAATCACCACGTGTCTGCATCCTATTATCCGCCAGGAGCTCTCCAAGTTGACCGCTACTGCCTTGCTCGTTATTCCCAGTTTCATCCCGTTCCAATCCCAAATTAGGGTTAGAGGCTTCCTCCCCAATTTCCTGCACATTCTGATCCATACTCACAACAATACCTTCCCCATTTTGTAATCCTCATCCTCGAGGATCTAAAGATGCAAACTTGCGGTGAATATAACTCATATCCTCCCAGGTTGTTGTTGGTTTTTGGGCGTCGTCCCATCGAATGAGGATCTTAGGTACCCTCTCCCCGTTTTGAAAGATGTCACAGTATCCGAGCACGGCACGAAGCTGCAACTTGAATTGGCCCTCCGAGTCAGTAGATGGTAGTTTGGTGCAGACCTGAGCACCTGGTTTTGATCTACCTTTGAGCAAGGAGACATGGAACACAAGGTGAATTTTCGAACCTTCAGGTAACCGCAGTCGGTCTGCCACTTTCCCTATCTTTTCAATCATTTTATATGGCCCATAGTACTTGCTTACTAGTTTGAAGTTTCTTCTAACCACCACCGAATTCTGTCTGAAAGGTTGGAGTTTCAAGAAAACAAAATCTCCAATTTCAAAAGATCTATCTTTCCTGTGTTTGTTTGCATATGTTTTCATCCTTTGTTGCGCATGCATCATGTTTTCTCTGATCACCTCTGTAATGTATTGCCTTTCTTGCATGCTTGTTTGCACATCCTTATTGTCTATATCCAAGTAGGGTTTCAATTTGTAGATAGGGGGTGGGTAACCGTATAGGGCTTGGAAGGGTGTGAGCTTCAGACTAGTGTGAAAGTTAGTGTTGTACCAAAATTCAGCCAAGGGAATCCACTTTGACCACTGTTTAGGGGTCCTGTGAACCATACATCTTAGATATCACTCTAGACTCTTGTTTAATCTCTCACTCTACCCATCTGATTGGGGGTGATAAGCTGAAGTCATATCTAAGCTTACCCCCATGTACTTAAACAAATCCTGCCAAAAATTCCTAGTAAATATCTTATCCCTATCAGTCACCATAATAATAGGTAATCCATGGAGCCTGTAAAATGTGTCAAGAAAGATCTGAGATACATCACTAGCTGAGAAGGGGTGGGACAGGGTAATAAAATGAGCATATTTAGTGAATCTTTCAATAACTACCAATATAACATTCTTGCCATAGGATTTGGGCAATCCCTCAATGAAATCCATAGCGATATGAGTCCATGCCTGCTCAGGAATAGGTAGGGGCTGTAATAGACCTGGATAAGAACCTCCATCAGGTTTGTTCATCCTGCATACCTCATATTCATTAATCCGTCCTTCCTCATATTCATTAATCCATCCTGTAATATCCTTTTTCATACAAGGCCAGTAGAACACCCTTTTTAGCCTCATGTAAGTTCCTTGTATACCTGAATGTCCCCCATATGCTGAAGAATGCATAGCTCTAAAAACTGTTTGCCTTAATTTTGAATCCCCTCCCACTACAAGCCTTCTTTTATACCTGAGTATGCCCTCATGTAGTGTGTATTCAGGGTAAGAGTGAGGGTTAATTGTGTTAGCTCCTACTATTTTAGACATGTGTGAGTCCCCTTTATAGCTTTGTACAATTTTTTGCACCCAGGTTGGGGTGACCACAGATATTGCCTCACAGCTTTCCTCAGGGGAATTGACCCTTGATAATGCATCAACCACCTTGTTGTCACTTCCTTTCTTGTATTCAATCAAATAATCCAAGCCTAGTAGTTTGGTGATCCACTTTTGTTGGGTGGGTGTCATAACTTTCTGATCAAGCAAGTGCCTGAGTGCTTGTTGGTCAGTTCTTATGGTAAACCTACTTCCCTGTAAGTAGTGTTTCCATTTCTGTATAGCCATGAGTACAGCCAAAAACTCCCTTTCATAAACAGATAAAGCTTGATTTCTGGGGAATAGGGTCTTACTCATGTAGGATATAGGCCTTCCTTCTTGTATTAGTACTGCTCCTATTCCTGTACCACTGGCATCTATTTCTAAAATGAATGTTTTCTCAAAGTCTGGGAGTGCTAGTACAGGGGTACTAACCATTGCTTCTTTGAGTTTGGTAAAAGCAAGCTCTTTCTGTTCTCCCCAAGCAAATCTTCCCTTCTTCAGCAACTTCGTGAGGGGTCTGCTCAATACTCCATATCCTTTTACAAACTTCTTGTAATAACCTGTTAAGCCCAAAAAACCCCGCAGTTATTTGACATTTGTAGGTGTTGGCCATTGAACCATGCTATTGATTTTGTCAGGATCAGTTGACACTCCTTGGTGGGATATTATGTGTCCCAGATATTCAATCTCCAACCTCCCAAAATCACATTTGCTCCTCTTAGCATACAACTAGTTCTCTCAACTTCTGTAGGAATTGTTCTAGGTGGGCCCTGTGCTCATCCAAATCTTTGCTATAGACTATGATGTCATCAAAAAATACCAAAACTGACTTCCTTAGATAACTACTGAAGACATGATTCATTAGGGATTGAAAAGTAGCAGGTGCATCATAGAGTCCAAAGGGCATAACCAAGAATTCATAGTGTCCATGGTGAGTTCTAAAGGAAGTGAGGAATCTGTGCTCTGGCTTCATAAGAATCTGGAAGTACCCTGACCTCAGGTCAATTTTTGAAAAATATTTTTCCCCATGCAATTCATCTAAGAGTTCATCAATTACAAATATAAGTTAGTCATGTTTGATAGTGATTTGTTTCAAGTACCTGTAATCTACACACATCCTCCATGTAGAGTCCTTCTTTTTAACCAAGATGACAGGTGAGGCAAAAGGGCTTTTGCTGTTTTGAATTATTCCTGTCTCTAACATCTCTTTAACAATTCTCTATATTTCATCCTTGTGCTCATGGGTAGTTCCGTAAGGGTACTAATGCTTTGGTGAACTGTCAGGTTTCATCACAATATGGTGTTCAATCTCCCTACTAGGTGGTAAGCCCTTGGGCTCCTCAAACACATCTGAAAACTTATCCAATAACTCACTGAATAAAGGGTTATCCTCGTTCTCAGTTTTCTGTAAGGCAGCCCAATAGGCTTCCTGTATTCCCTCCCCATCATCCTCACGCAACAACTTATAAAGGGCTGGTCCTGTGATTAGCTTAAGTTCAGCCTGTGTAGTAATAGCTTGGACTTGACCCTCTTCTGTCCAGTGTTTAATGTCACAGTCATTTTATCATAGTCCAGCTCTATTGGAGTGCAAGATTTGAGCCAATCTCCTCCCAAAATTAAGTCATACCCCTCATGCTTCAACAACCTTATTGGATAACTGAATTTCTGCCCCTGCATACTCCACTGAAATCCTTCTGTCCTGTGGGAACTCATCATCTTCTATCCATTGGCCACTATCACTAGGACTGGTTTTACTGGTTCCAGCTTACACCCCAGCTTGCTTCGTCTCAGAAACACTCATGGCTATAGGCATGGATATTTGGCTATGATTGGCTCATTCGGAATTTATAGTGGCTAATAATATATGGATATGGCCGGAATAGGGTTTTATATGCGCCTTAACTTCATTTTCAAAGTCGACTACACACAGCGGTTTCAAAGAGATATCAAAACTAAAACTTATTCAGGTACATGCAATAATGATAATAAACACTCAGGCTACTTACTGGCTCTTTGCATGAAAAATTTTGAATTGACGCTGTTTTTAAGGTTTTACGAAATCGATTGCGTTCAAGTACCATTTTACAATATATAATAATAAATTTTAAAAAATTATGCACTTATGCACACTCAAAGACGAAAACAAATAATCATACTTAGTCAACTTCGACAGGCATGCCATACAAACACAATTAAGCGTAGAAGTATCAATTAATCACGTTTAAGCATATAATTATTACAGGCCAAGTATCAAATAAAATTACACAATTAATCAATACAAATCATACTCGACCACCCCCCTCTCTAAAAATTCGGGCAATCTCCGGATTGCCACAAATACATCCAAAAATCAAAAAGAGGAAGTAAAAAGAAAACATCCCTGAAATAATAGTAGTCGAGCCGCTAGTCGTGAATTGTGTAATTGGCCACTTCTTTAACGTACGTGATGCGAAATGCCCTAAGAAAAACAAAACAAACGAAAACAAAGAAAATAACAATATTTTTGGATTTTATATTTTCCATTTTTTTTAATATAAAGAAATCATAAAAATGAAAATAAAGATAAAAGACTTAGAACTCGCGGGACTCATCATCCTCGGGGTTCTCGTCGACGTCCATGCTCGGCGTCGGATAAGCCGCCTCGCAACGCTCCTCGAGCTTCGAGATACGAGCACGCATCTTCTTCAAACTACGACGGTTTCTTCTCGTGATTTGTGTCGATCTTCTCGTCGATGATTTGAAGCTTATCGAACATCTTCACTTGAAATGCTCGGTTCTCCTCGAAAAATTGCCCCCAATCGGGACTCGGGCCCGAAGTAGAACGGCGGGCTTGCTCCATATCCTCGTCGCCATCATCGTCGTCATCGTGTAGTCGAGACGAAGATCCTCCTCTAGTCGACGACCTCACTCGGGTGCCGGTGCACGCGTAAGAGGTAATGAAGTGGTCCCAAGTGGGCTAAGTCCGTTTGCGGCCGGATCGAACCCGAAGTGACGGGCGAGGCCGGTAATGTATGGCGCAAATGAGAGAAGTGGCGACTTGCTTCCCGGAGTACCCTTGGTGACATTGTAAAGTCCTAGCAAAATAAGCGGGTACAACCGGACTTGACGACCATCAACGAGGCATTGTAGAACATAAAGCTCGGCTTTGGTCGCGGAGGTGGCCTCGTTCTTGCATAAAATAAAGTGCCCGAGGATCTTGTAGTCAACGTAAAGGGCGTCGTCTTGAATCTTAGAACACGGGAATCGCTTGCAATCGCCAACGTTACCCCCGGTAATCATTCCCCAAAAAGAGGCTAAATCGAAGCCTTGAACTCCAACCGGGTGGTCCCCTACGGTCGGGAAACCGAAAATGTTGCCAAAAATCTCCTCGTCTACACTAACATCATTCCCTCCTAGTCGACAAGTGAACGTCTCGTCGTTCCGGATCGCCAAAGTGGAGAAAAACTCGAGCATGAGTTCTCTAAACCGGGCAAGTGCATTTGGGCGAAGTACCCAAAACCGAGGCCATCTACATAACGCAAAAGATCGGTGTGGTGGTCCGACCCATTCGAGGCCTCATCCGCAATCCCTTGGACGTTCAAAGTCCTATGAGTAGCAAAACCCCATTTTCTAATATTTTTAAACATGTCCCCTTCCTTTTTGTCGAAAATTGGGAACGGTGCACCGTATTTCCCCGAGATATCCTTGCGTCTTCCCGCTCGAGACATAATTAATCAATACGAAGTGAACGGGATTGAAAAACCTTGAAAAATAAGACTTTTTGCTCTTTGGGGACTTACGTCGAACACTTGGCGTGCGTGTTCAGCCAACAAATTATTTGCACAACACCTTCACCAACAACTCCCAACACACAACCAAACAATGAATAATAAAGTCCCAAGAAAGTTTCAAGCGAAGTACCTCGTCGATTTTTCAGAAAAACGCTCGAATTGCCTGGAATTGCCCGAATATGCCTCAACCCTTGTAGCCCCTTTTTGAGAAATTGGCTTGCATGTAAGAAGTTGGAACGAGTTTCTGGGTTTGTGAGTGTTATAGTGCTTGAATTCCTGGAAATCTTAAAAAAAATCAATTATTGCAACAAAAAGGACATGAAGAAGGATAGAGAATTAAAATTTGAGGTTAGAAAAAGAAGAAAGGTGAGAAAAAGGGAAAAAGAGGCTGTTTTTAAGCAATTTCTGGGCCAATCCCGCGGGTCACACGCATACGGGTCAGGTCGTGGGCCAAAAATCCGATTTTTAACCGTTTCTGAGCCGGGTCTGGATTCGCGTCGACGCTGCATCGACGCCGCGTCAGTCGACGCGACAGAGAGTGATTCTTCGGCATTTCGCGTCGACGCCACGTCGACTGACGCGAGCAGGTGCTCGGCGTCGACGCGGCCGGATTCCTGGGCATCTTTTCCTTCGCTCGTTCATTCAATTCTCCTCGTCCGAGTTCTCCATCTGATCTTAAACAAGTAAAAATCAAAAATATAAATTAAATAAAATGAAAATAAGGTACAAAAGGATACAAATGCTCGGGTTGCCTCCCGAGAAGCGCAAATTTTAACGTCGCTTGCTCGACGCTATCTTGCTCGTTTATCTTTCAACGTACGGTGGATCTCCAAACTCCACCATCTTGCGATTTCTATTTTTACCTCATCCATCATGATAAGACTTCAATCTATGCTTGTGAGCTTGAAAGGACGATTTGCCAATCTCATCGTACAACGTGGCTACGCCGTACTCATCAAATTCTTTAATCGAGAATGGTCCGCTCCATGAAGCTCCAAAATCGGTTGGGTCATACTTACGTTCGTTATTACACAAGACTAATTCTCCAACCTTAAATTGCAAGTTCTTGACTTCACTTGTGCGAACCTTTCTTGATTTCTTCATCTCCTTCGCCCAATCGCCTAAACACGCCTCGCCCGTGTTCTTTTTGAAAGTGAAATTTTCGCTATGGTCGAGAAAATCGTGCCTTGAACGATTTATTGGTGGTTTCGACTCCACCGTTTGCTCGAATTTGTGCGAACACTCCTCATCAAAATTGTCTCCAAATTCTGCCACGATGTCGCGTATGTCAATTCCCAACAACTCGATCAGTTCTTCTCCACTTAAATGCATATGTTCATAGGACTCGTAATCTTTACACGAATTGACTTGCTTGTTCCTTCCCTTGATAGAAACTCCGGCGTCGTTTCCGTCGCCTAACTTGTTCAAAGTTGCGATATCTTGTAATTCATTGACGCATGATGCAACGGGGTCAATGAATGAATCTTCCTCTTGCATAATAGGAGAGGGAGTGTTGTGAATATCTTCCAGAGAAAAGGTCACTGTTTCGCCCAAAACGGTCATCGTCATTCTCCCTCTATGAACATCAATAAGAGTATGGGAAGTTGCCATGAACGGTCGCCCTAATAAAATGTTGTGCTCGTTGTCCTCAGTCGGGACTTCACCAATGTCCATAACCACAAAATCAACTGGAAGTACTAGCTCTCCAACTTGCACTAAAACATCTTCGACTATCCCTAACGGTCGTCGAGTCGAGCGATCAGCCAACTGTAGGCGCATTGTTGTCGGTTTGAGGGGTCCAAGATTAAAATCTTGATAAAGCGAATAAGGCATTAGATTAACGCCTGCTCCAAGATCCAACATACCTACTGCCTTCTTCCCATTAGCTAGTGACACTACTACAAAATAGGGAATTCACGTCGGCCAATTAACGTCGGTTATTGAAAAACCGACGTAAAAGGCTTTTCACGTCGGTTTTTAAATAAACCGACATGACAAGTTAAATTCCACGTCGGTTTATTTAGAACTCGACGCGATTTGAAATATATTACGTCTGTTCTTATAAAACCGACGTGGAAAATTATATTAAAAAAAATAAAATACCGTAATTAAAATAAATATAAGCGGCCGCGTGAAATTATTAGGTCAAACACCACCGACTCTATTTCCTTCTCCATTTCCTCAGCTCGCTCCGCCTTTGCCCTCAATCCACGGCCAATTAGTTCCCGTCCGCCCCCATACCACCAACAGTTAGGTGAAATCGGAAAGCCGTCTGCAAATTAGCTCTCAATTCTTGCTCACCCTCTCTTGGAGCACAAGGCTGTTTGACAATAATGGTTAGTCAGTCCTCGTCGATCCATCCTCCTGCTCCACCTCCCTTACGACGATGACGATGGAGGGGATGAAGCTGAAGCCCACTCAATTGACGCTTTCACAAATTGAAGCTCAGGTGCGTGATTCACACAAGTTGTGCCTATTATGTTCTTTTTTCTTTCTTTTATTAGGTTTTTTGATCTTTTTAGGGATTTTTTTTAAGAAATTGCCTCCGCTCTCCGCCCTTCGCATTCAACGCGGTCGCCTCTCCTTCTCCAACCCTAGGTCCTAGATTTCAAGTTTCATGCTTGCAATCTTACCACCGCTGTATTTATTTATTCATTTATTTATTTATTTATTTAGGTGATACATAGATAGGGTTGGGTAAAAATGGGTGGAAATGAGTGGATAAATGGGTATTTGGAGGCGATATTGGACAGCGGGGCGTCGGCGTCGGCGTCAGCAGGAACGCATGAGGTGAGGGAAAGGGGTGATTTTAATCCGACCAAGTACTTTTTGGAGGAAGTGGTTGATGAGAGTGATCATCACAGGACATGGATCAAGGTTGTCGCCACCAGAAATACAAGGGACCGGAGCTCCAGGCTCGAGAACATGTGCTGGCGCATCTGGCATCTCGCTCGCAAAAAGAAACAGGTCTCTGTGTGTCTGTGTGTGTGTTTCTGTTTTTAGGGGGTGATTGATTTTTAATTAATTTTTTTAATTTTAGTCACATCTTGTCTTGGTTGCTTTTTCACACGTCTTTGTATGAATAGTTAACAACGATAGAAAATGTTCAAAGTGGATTCCCAGATAATTTGAAGATGCAAAAGGGCTTCTTTTTTTGTCAATTACTGTTTGTTCTCATGCAACTTTCTGCTTTGTGACCGAGGAAAAATGCAACTTTTTGCTTTATGACATATGAGTGAGAGAGTGTCAATTGTCAAGACTTTAATTTAAAGCATTTTAATTTATTGATCACATAAGTCAATAGCATTTTGGGGAAATCCTCTAATTTGTGGAAACCACTCAAGTGAAAAA
>BMAC01001142.1:165270-197360 GCA_014905375.1 Phtheirospermum japonicum
CCAGCTATTCCGGAGTTTGAACGCTGATCTTGGGCGAAGATGGATTCTCGAGCGCGAAATCGGTGTTTCGGACGCGTAGAACTTCGATCCTTGATCCGCGTCTCCAAATCTTGTTATAAGACGTGGATTTATTGTTATGAATGCTAAAATACCCTAGGATAGTGTTGTGTCTTCGTGTCCCTCGTATTGTCCCAAAATCCGAAATATGGCGGGTTTTTATAAATATTACAAGTCTTGCCGCACAAGAAACCCTAATTTCCGAATTCTGGGCCGTCGCGTCGATGGTGCGTCGACGTAGCATCGACTGACGCGTGCTGGCGCTCGGCGGGACTCGACAGACTTGGTCGGCAGCGCTCGGCAGGTGTGGTCAGCAGGTGCGCGCGTCGGCTGGGCAGGTGCATCGACAGGGTGCGTCGACATCGACGCTTCAGCAAGTAGCGTCGACGGAGCGTCGACTGACGCGGTCATGACTCGCTGACATGGCTCGCGTCGACGGTGCATCGACGGTCGCGTCAGTCGACGCGACTGAGCGTCTGTCTCCGTTTCTCAATCGTTTGCTACTCGTTTCACCGGAAAGCTTATTCTTCTATTCTCGAACATCGAACTTTGTCTTTTACGTGCTAAACTCTTCCGGTTACTTAGCTGTAAGGTGAAAAACAATGAAACATCACCTAATTGCATCAATTAAGATCAAAATGCGGTAAATTAAGCTGGAATTATAAAATTACGGAATTATGCTTAAATCATCCACCTTATACCAAAAATAAATATAAAAACGAACTAAAAAGCTAATAAAAATAAGGACAAATCTACTCTAATCAGTGTTCGATTTTACGTACATAGAAACGAAATAAAAACTAAAATAAACACTCGATCAAATAAAGTTTTGGGTTTTCTAACATCTTCGAGCAATAAAATCGAAGTCTTTAAAATAATTAAGAAAAGCAAGGTTTTAGTACGCCGGGATCATCTCCACGATCGGGGTTGTCAATCCCGAAGGTTCTAAATGACCTTAGGCACTGGAATGATTAAATTAGCCTACAAGCATCATCATGATCAAAACATTATATCAACGCAAGCATGAACGAAAACATAAATTAAGAACGAGAAGAACGGTAAAGGATTATACTAAGTTACGCTACTAAAGTACAACATCAAATACAACGAAAATAAATAAAGCCAAATCTAGAAAGCAAATAAATAGAGCTCAGTAACACTTATGATCTCAAGAAATCAACAGCACTCCATCGATCTTCAGCGGTAAGAAAAGAACTTGAACAACGTTCGAGATGGAAATGACGAAACGATGAATTATAAAACTCGAATTATACATGAGTCGAAAGGGGTTAAGAACTGAGGGTTCTCTGCATTGTTCTGAAACTTTCCCCCTCGTTCCAGCCTCCTTGAAATGAAGAAACCACTGGGTTTATATAGATTTTCCCAAAATAACTGCCAAAACTGCCTAGGCATCGATCGACGCGAGAGGGGCGTCAACGTCGACGCGTGCCAGGCGCTTGTGTCGACAAGGCAGTGCGTCGACCGACGCGGGCCAGGATCGATGCAACTGCAAGTGTGCTTCGACCAAGCATCGACGGTGCGTCGACCGACGTGGGCGCAGGTAGCGGATGTCGGCAGCTAGTGTCGGCAGGACTCGGACACTGGGTAACCCTGTGTCGGACTGGTACCTAGTGTCAGTTCAGCACATTGCTCATCCAATCTTCGTCGTCTCGGTGCTGAAAGAGAAAATTAAACATAATTAGACTATTACTTATAAAATAAGGTAGAAAAATATAAAACACGATACAAAATGAAAATTATTAAAAGGAAGAAAAACGACAATAATATAAACCTAAACACCCTAAAAACACACAACACACGATGCAAAAACACACAAAAATCACATACAAATATGTACAAATCACTTGCGACGTTCTCATCGCGTTTAAGCCATCTCAGAATCCGGTTCCAGGCGTTAGGATTCTAGAGGTGGCTCCTACGAGTTCAAGAGTTGTAACTGTCTGCTATCCCGATCTTGGGCTCCCTCTACTGGGGCATTCTCCCTCACGAGCTTCCCACACGTGTTGCAACCTTGTCCTGCATAGCATTTAGTTCCCTGTTTTCCGGCTGGCAAACGACTCTAATACCATTTGTACCGCCCCAGGATCGCCCTCCAGACCTGATGGTTAGCCCCAATGTACCGACACGGGTCTTTTCTAGCGCTTTGTTCTCACTCACGCGCACCCTGTGAGACTTCCCAGGGGATCAACCATCCCACCTCTACTCTAGGACAAGCGCGCTTAACTTTGGAGTTTCGATGAGAGAGCTTCAAGAAAAGAAGATGCACCTTTTTGGTATGAGTTTACCAATCAAATCTATTGAGTTTTCTTAGGTAGTCTCATAATATGGGGTGTTACAATCACCAATGACAACAACATCAAAAATATTAACCATAATGTTCTAACTTATATCGAATGATAAAAAAATAAAGCCTTCACCAAAAACTAGTATGTAAACTTAAAACATACAACAACAATTGGGGAAAAAAAAGAAAAAGAAAAGGAGTGATAAAAGATAACTTGGAGTACCTTGCCTATCTCAAGGTAAACAACAGCCCGATTAGTAATAAAAGAGTGATGAAATTGGATTTAGGGTTTGTAAAAGTAATTATTGGAGAGTTGATCCGCCATCCCAATTTATTCCGTTAATCCGCCCGGCTCCAACACGGCGGCTGTTCATCCAAGCCTCCGAACTTCAGGCACACACAGAGCGAAATATTGTTTAGGTGTATATAGATTTCACAAGTCAACATATAACTATAAGAAATTTAATACACCATTGTGATGTTCTCTAAAAATTCCTTAAGTATGTTTTACAAATATTTAAAATTCCCGGTGCTTTTTCTAATATGCTAATGGAATTAAAGACATATAAAATGAACTTTCCACTCACGAGGTCAACAAGGCAATGCTCTTATAGTACAGAAAGTCATATGTATTTCAGTAAGTACCTCTAATGTTCCTACTCAAACTATATATAAAGAACAACTTAAAACTGAACTTCTCAATCTTATATCACCAACACTTTAACATAATTCTTTATCAAAGAATCAAGATAAAAACGACATTCCCGAACTCATATCACATACACATTATTTATCTTTTATTTTCTTCAACTTGGAAACTAAATCTTGGTTGTAAATTTAATCAACCCATCTTTGGGAATCGAGGTCAAGTGGTTAAAACTCTTAATCCCCAGCACCCCCTCTCCTCCCAATAATAATAATAATAATAATAATAATAATAATAATAATAATAATAATAATAATAAATCTTCAATTCCAAATGAAAAGGCAAGAAACTGGAAAATAATCTTGCCCAATTGAACAAAATGCATGAAATATAAAACATTAGGAATTACAAGAGTACGAATATTCTTAAACGGAAATCAATAGTGTTAAAAAGAAACTAAAAAAAGAAAAAATGTACAAACATCGGCGTAAATACCTGTAGAACTTAAATAAAAAATGGCCGACGACGTAGTGTACCTCCATGGGGACCTCGACCTCAAAATCATCGAAGCCCACAACTTGCCCAACATGGACATTCTCTCCAAATGCTTTCGCCACCTCTTCGCCACCAAGCGCCACCACGATCGAAAGCACCAAAACAAGTTTAACATAATTACTAAAAAAACCCAATCTTCTTTCAGGATTACAAAATCCACCTTAGACCGTCGCAAACACTCCTAATTAAGGTGCAATTTGTTATAGAGAAACAAATGTGGACCACTATCAATATTATGTAAGTCATCTTTTCATTTTGGCAGCTGCCCTATTCATAATCTTCAACTGTCACTTGCGTCTATGAGTCAAATTTAACCATTTCGGTTTAGCCTTTTTTTATTTTCTTATCTTGAAATTTATTAGCTACGAGTGAAATTTGGCCATCAATATCATGTTGAGGATCAAAGGCAGATTCGAAGCGTTCTAAGCAGTACGAATTTTGCCTTTTCCTATTCTATACTCGAGTGTTTTTTGTTTTTTTTGGAATTCTTGATTTTCGATAAATATACTATACTTAAATTAGATGTCGAGACACTAACTAACGTGCAGGCACAATGCTCACCGATCAAGGGTGAGGAGACTTCAGCACATAGCTCATCTTGAAAGGACTGTCCAGATTTTGAAGGTAAAAAATGGTCTTTTGATCTGGAAAAAACAAAGTGATAATTACCAAAACTAACCTGAAGATTAACCTAATTACAAAAAAGAAATAAAAAGTCCACTTATCTTTTAAAACTGCAAATACCCCCTTGAGGTTTATAATTACGTAGCAAATACCTATCTATTGAGAATATTTGCCAAATCAGCCTGACCCGGAGACCTGGAATTGAATGACAGCCACAACACAATATGTTGTCATTCAAAAACATCACTCATCAGCCAACTAGGAACAGAAGTTAAGAGAAACAAAAAAGTTTATGCTCTGCAGCAAGAAAAGGCCATAAACTATATAATTGATAAACAGTGCACATGCTCAAGCATTCCTGACAAAGGTAACAACTAGATCCCTAAATCCAAGCCATCATCATTTTGTTCTGGAAACAGATACACCAAAGCAAACACCGAGAATCCTATGTGCAATTAATGAGTGAATATCCGTGTAAACTATCCAACTAAGTAAATACAAGCATACAAACGATTCAGATTAAATCTAGATGAAATCTTGGTGAAATAAATGAGGCTTGATTCACCATACAAATTTTGAAAATGATGCTATACATAGTAAATACTTATATACAATATATGTTTCATTAAGTAAAATGAGATTAAATTTCTAGTAATTTTAAAACAGGTCCAGAACAACAACCAATTAAATCAAAATAAAACCAAATAAATAAAAACAATCACAGTGAACTAGGACCTGAACTCGTAACACAACGAAGCAAAACCAAAGAAAGAAGCTTATCTAAGCATACAAATATGTTTCATCAAGTAAAATGAGATTAAATTTCTGGAAATTTTAAAACAGGTCCAGAACAACAGCCAATTAATTCAGAATCAAAACAAATAAATATAATCACGGTGAACTAGGATCTGAACTCGTAAAACCTAACAACGAATAGAAAGTCCTCCGGAATCCCAAAATACCGATAATCAAGCAAAAGCACGCGCAAAATTAAATAATACAAATTAAATTAAAGGAACGAGCAGATCGTAAATGGCAGGCACTTACTAAATCCATCATCAACGAGGTAATTGAAGGTGTGGCCATCGCAGTTGTAGGTGAACTTGTTGTTGGTAGAAAGAGTTTCTGCAGGCACTGCGCGGAGATTCCGGTGAAGTTACCGATGAACTCAGTGTACTCGGCCAGGATCACAGTCCCACGCTCCACGAAGCTTCGAGGGCCCTAAAGAATTCGGCCCGGCTCGCGTTAACGGGGTGCGGGATTGGGTCATCCATGGTGGAATTTGTGGTATAAAACGAAAGGAAGGGGCGAAGAATCACGGATTTGGTTCTCAGAATCCCTAATTTTAGGATTTTGCAATTCGACGAAGGGATTGAGTGAGAGTATGAATTGGCAAGGGGGTTTGTGATTTTTGAGGGAGATGATAGAGGGTTCGAGTAGGATTTCCTTAGATGATAGAGGGCTATTTTCATAAATATCTTTGTTTAATAGTTTCTATTTTCTTATAAAGATTTTATTTATTTTTTTATATTTATGATGTGGACAATGCAAATCGTCGGATGAGACATGGATCATTGGTCGAAATAACTTGCTTGAGCAAGACCCGGATCGATGACATGGTAGACAACTTTCTACGGTGGTTTTAAATGAACCGCCGTTAAATATCATAACATTCACGGCGGTTCTCTTAAAAATGATGTTAAATCTACCGAACTAATTAACGTATGAACTAATTAACATTGGTTCTTAAGGAATCGCCGTGAATACCTGTTAATTCACGGCGGTTCCTTCACAACGCCGTTAATTAGTTCAGGTTATAACGTCGGTTAAAAGACAACCGCCGTAAAATGTAGATGGTTTTAATATAACCGCCGTTAAATTATAGATTTAACATCGATTTTCTAGAAAACCGCCGTAAAAACATATTTAACGGTGGTTTTCCAGAACCGCCGTGGATAAGGCGCCGTGAAAGAGCTGTTTTGCAGCAGTGATACCAATATGAATCTGTCAATTAAACTGAAATTAAACATAGCATATTAAAACTTCAGTCCCCTTTAAAAGTTGATATCCTATGAAAATTTTTAAAAGTTGAGATCTACATTCAACAACATTAAACAACTGAATAATACCAATTAAAAAGAAAGAAAAAATGCAAAATTACACAATGCTTGCAAATGAATCGGATTTACAGCAACAAAATTCATGAAAAATATTTTATTAATCTAATACAATATGGAGAGATCGTATGATTATAGCCCAGTTTATCAAATTATATAGTCAATGGTAACTGCAATGGATCTTCAAGTATATGCTGAACTATAGCACTACAAATTGAAATTGAAAACTCAGCTCACTAACGCCTTTTTCAAATGGAATTGCGAGGATATCTCAATACAATAAAAAAATTCACCAACAAAACAACCAGCATCCACAAATAAGAAATTACAATTTCGCATTACCTATTTTTGGTGGCTAGGGCTTATAGTTTGTAAGATTAGATTAGATATTCAATGCAATTAAATAGATGAAATCCAGACGATGAGCTACGTTTCTTAAAAATCCTGATCAAGCTTCAAATCTAAAGAAATTACGCCTCAAAAAAGAGGAAATCGTGTATGTATATCATCTAGGCTTACAATGGAACAAACAAGAGGCGGGTCCAGTGATGGCAGGTACCAGAACCCAACAAAATTAGATAAATCAGCACATAAAATCGAGAAAGCATCTATATATATATTCGAAGTTTATAATCTGGATCTGCGAATCATGTGTACAAATAAATTGAGTATAAAACATGGAATTACGGTAATTTAAAAGAAGAAGAGGATAGAGAATGCTTTCATTGATGAAGAAACTTTGAAAAAAGATAGAAGTGATAGATTAATCGCTCAAAATCCACTCTGAAAAAAGAGCTGCCACATTTTTAATATTGTCGAACCATTTCCGGCCGATTGCTCACCGTCAAGATGCCATTGTCGCCTCAGGGTCTTCGCAAATCACTGCTCGCCGTCGCTAGGAGCCAAACGACTACCATCGCCACTGTTTTGGCTGGACCGTCGATGTGTGATGAGATCACCGGAATTTCACCGTCTAATCGCCGCAGTCGGAGCCGACATCGAGAGAAATCGGCCGATCGCTGAATTTGGGGATGGAAGAAACGGGTTAGGTCCTTTAAAATTACCTAGTTCAGTATAAAAAAGGGACAAAAATCTCCGTATTGGGACCCCTGGCCGTGAAGTAGCTGGCGCCATTGTGGGACCCGTTGTGCTTGCCCTCGCCGTCGGCATCCCAGTCGACACCGACCCAATCGCCGAAGAAACCTTTTGACGGGGTCCGGTTGGGGAAGAACAAGTTCACGAGACTTTAATGAAGTATGAATTTTTTTTATCTTTAATTGATGTAATTCAGTAATATAAAATTATAAAGTTTTAGGGAGATTTTTTAAAAAAATTTAAGGTTGAAGAGTTATGTTATAAATTGGATAAAGTCGAAGGGGGGAATGCAATTAAATAAAGTTGAAGGATTAGGTTATAAATTAAATACTGTATAATAATAATTTAATATAATTTACATATTTAATATTATTATTATTATTAGAGGGTTATTTTGGTAATATAATAATAAAGATAATATTTTTTATCATAAAAATAAAAAGTACAATACAATACAACTGAAAAACCCCGTTGTACTCAAAATGGATGAATGAGATTGAATAATAACAAAATCTAGTGGTATATAAGATGTGTGTATCGACAGACAGGTACGACGCGTGGTCTGCAGCTAGAAAGACCCAACAAAAATTATAACTATTCATAGATTTTTCAATACACTAAAATTTTAAATATCAGGATTCAGAATTTCAACGAATTCTAATCCAGACATGTCTTATATGTTTCGGCTAAAACGAATTTTCGTTGTTACTATAAGATAAGTCCTCATTGTAAATTTATTTTGATTTTTTGGTTTGATATTAAAACTTGAGATTCTTGAAAAGCATCAAGCAAAAGTATGGGGTATGGACATAAACTAGGCATCAATTTGAATGGGAGTTGACAATGAAGGTAGTTCGTTTGTTTAGTAATTTCAAATCGAATTGTCACTTGCAGTTTTATAAATAAAAAATAAAAAATTAAAAATTAAATTACGATCTTGCTTAGTAAAACCAAAGTGTCAATTTATAGCGATTTTCAAGGTGATAATATATTATTTACTTGAAAATTTTAGAAATAAACGGTTATGCATAACAATACCATAATTCATTTGTAAAAGTGTTCCACAAACAGAGAGTACATGAAACTCAAACCACACATTGTTTCAATCTAAGTTCTATAACATGAGCTAGAATCCGAATTACAAAATGTTTTATGATAAATTACAATACAAATGGACGTAATAATAATTTATATCAAATAGCTCCAAAGCCTTCTTGTGCACCAATGTAATAGCATGATCAAAGTACCGAGGTGCTTCATTGTGATTCTACACCAAGAAAATGTAATTTTAGTACAATGGAAATTAAACAATGTCAAAGTGTAGTTAGAGAGCTATATTCTGAATGTCCACATTTCGGCCAAAATAGTTTTCAATAGACAAATAAAGATCCACAATGGGTCAACCACACGACCACTTGGAAAACTCTGAAGCAATAGTAGACATTGGAATTACGAACACATATCTTGCAACTTTAGAAAGAACAAGATACTTGGGAGAGCTCACCTTCCACCAATTCAACACATCTAAACCCTTGCTTGATTTTCCACCAGCATGTAATTATTATTAAGGAATGATTAAAAGACCCTGTAAATCAGTGAAAATATTTATTATTGGGAAAAATATTCTTTCCCACCTGTACTTGTAGCGTTTTTATGGTATGCCACCTAAAGTTTTTCTTTTGTTTTTACTAAAAACCCGAACTATGAAAGTTTTGTTCTTTGCAACCTCCGATCTATTTTCCGTTCAAAATGTCATCGGCTCCAAACGCGTGAACAGCACGCCCTATTATAGAGGGCAATTTAGTCTTTTCTTTTGGGAAAAAATATTTCTTGCCACCTGTACTTGTAGCAGTTTTATGGTTTGCCACCTAAAGTTGTTTTCTTGTTGTTACTAACAACCCAAACTATGCGGATTTTTTTCTTTGCAACCCCGGTCTATTTTCCGTTCAAAATGACATCGTCTCCGGATATGCAAAATGAAGTTTTGGCTCTGAGGGTCTCTATAAAAGAAACGAAGCTCCAAGCTCAGGTTCTAGAAGCTTCGTTCGAATCTATGTTGAGAGATTACGAAGAATTAAAACGTGAAAATATTTCGATGTTGAAATAACTTTCTAGCATGCAAAAAGCGGTGTTAGAAGCAGAGCATTGCAAACGTAAGAAAAATGGGCTAGGGGATAAAATTCTAAGGTTCGAGGGCGATTGAGTAGAGAAAGACGCATTATGCGTCCATGTCAACAAGATGAAAATGAGCTTAGTCAAATGAAAATGGCAAATAGTCAGTATGCGATGAAAGTGAAAACCTTAGAAGACGAACTGAAGCAAACAGAGCTATCAAAGATCTTTATATATATATATATATGCTTGAGGCTTTTTATGAAAAAGTATATTTTTAGAATTTGGCCATTTTTTTTTGTCTACAGGTTTTTGATGTATCCAGCAATGGGTTACGAGTCGAGGATTCAAATTCTTGAGAAAGAATTGGAAAAGGCTTTGAAATTTAATGATACATATAAATCACAACTTGAGAGGTAAGTAAATGAGACAATTTACTACTCATGTAAGCTAAGAAAACAATCAAAGCCATGACACAATATTTAAAAAGCTGATATGCACATGCATGATGCTTTTATTCTATAAGTAACATTGATATTTGTTCTACTGCCTAGCAGTGCTCGCTCAATCAAATCTAAGATATTGCAAACCCAAGGAATCACAAAAAACGAACATAAGGTATCGAAGCTTGAGTCCGAGCTACTTGGTATTCGTGAATGGTACATCGGGATAAGCATGAAATGCGCAGAGGTGGAGGCTCAAAGAGAACATCTTGCGATGAAGCTAAAAGCTCTCAATTGCTAGTGCTATTCTTGAAACCGCCATTTTCTTTGGAAAACTTAATTTTGGTTCTTATGTTACAGAAGTGTACATATGATGTGATTTAAGTGTTAAGTATATAACAATTCAATAATACTAAACATTATTAAAAATTCAGTACATTAAGGAGAATCTTATCCAAAAATTTAATTTAAGATGGAACATGTAGCAATAATAGATTTCACAGGTGCGTGTTACATGTAGTCCATAGATTTTGCCATGAAGTTTAAAATAAAATTTCGCTTAAGCAAATATACTCCCTATGTTTCTCATTGTCCGCCTTTTTAGAATTATTATCAAGAAAATAAGGAACATTAAAAAGGTATTAATTTACCCTTCATTTAGTCTTTTCCACAAGAGAAAAGACTAAATTGCCCTCTATAATGGAGCGTGCGGTTCATGCGTTTGGAGCCATGTTATTTTGAACGAAAAATAGACCGGAGGATGCAAAGAACAAAACCCGCATAGTTCCGGTTGTTAGTAACAACAAAAAAAAATTTAGGTAGCAAACCATAAAACTGCTACAAGTACAGGTGGAAAAGAATTTTCTTCCCGAAGAAAAAAGACTAACTTGCCCTCTATAATGGGGCGTGCGGTTCACGCATTTGGAGCCGATGACATTTTGAACGGAAAATAGACCGGAGGTTGCAAACAACAAAACCCGCATAGTTCGGGTTGTTAGTAACAACAAAAAAAATTTTAGGCGGCAAACCATAAAAACGCTACAAGTATAGGTGGCAAAGAATTTCTTTCTCTTTATTATTCATTGTTTTAGAATCTGTTATAGGAGAAAATATTTTCTATTCATTGTTTTAGAATCTTTTAATTATGGGGCTTTAATTGTTAATATCCCCATCCTTGTAATATATATATTGACCGTGTACTGGTGAATAAAAACCAATAAACCTCTTATAATTATACAACATCTTATATGGTATCACATTGAAGCCTCTCTCCCACGAGTCTTCTCGATCCTTCACTACAATGACTACCAGTGGCCAATCATCGACCACGGTTCCGGTACTTCCCACGACGGAACCAACGGTTATTCCGATCTCTGCTCACCACCACTTACCCATAAAATTGACCCAATACTTGCCTTCATGGCGCACTCATCTCTGCGCCTTATTGAATAGCTTTTCATTGATCGGTCACATTGACGGATCCTGACCATCTCCGAATTCCGCTACTGATCCGGACGAATATCTTCAGTTGTTCAAACAAGATCAATTGCTTCTTGCAGCCATTATTGGTTCGGTCTCACCAGACTTCTTGCCCATTATTTCCATCGCGTCCACAGCAGCTGCTGCCTTCTCGACACTTCCCGCTGCCTTCGCCAGTAAATTCAGAGCGCATGTGATAATTTTGAAAACATCTCTCACTAATGCTTCTCTTGAAGGTAAATCCATCACTGAATTTGTTAATCGCATAAAATCATTATCAGATGAACTTGGACTCATTGATGGACCAGTAAAGGATGATGATATTACCCTATACATTGTGAACGGACTCACGCCTGAGTACAGAGACATAGTCAATGCGGTTCGCACCCGTGAAACACTTTTTTATTTCGAGGAGGTACGTGATTGACTCATCGAACATGAATTGTACCTTAAGCATATTGAGGCAAAATCAGCCTCCTTGGTTGCTACGATCAATATGGCGCAATCGGGCCCCTCCTTCAATAGGTCTGGTTTGAAACTCCCTGGTGGTGGTTAGGTACGACATGGCTTGTACCGTTGAAATCCCATTGGGGGTCGTGGAGGTGGTTACCATCAAGGTCGTGGCTGTTCCCAGCTGTCCCAGCGAGGAGGTGGTCATGATTTCACTATCTAATGCCAGATTTGTTGATTCAAGGGGCACACTGCTCTTTTTTGTCGCCGGCTTCCACAAGCCTCGACACACTTTGCTCAATATCCAACAAACGGTTCCCAGAAACCTTAGCTAATGGATTCTGGAGCCTCACACAATTTAATGAGTGATCTCGGTAACCTTTCGATCCACTCAAAATATGACGGCACAGATGAAATTCAGATTGCAGATGGCACATGTTTACCTATATCTTATTCTTGCTCTACTTCCATTTATACACCATTCCGCACTTTTTCAATTATCTAATGTATTATGTGTGCCTGGTGCTGCAAAAAACCTTATCTCTTTGCATCAATTTACTAAGGCAAATTATGCGTCTCTTGAGTTCTTTCCTAGTTTTTTCTTGATTAAGGATCCCATCACGGGGGCGCTTCTGGCTCGAGGACCCTACCGTAATGGTGTCTACCAATTTCCACCATCGATTACTAGTTCGGTTGATAAAATTGCTGCTCTTGGAGTGCGTACTACTACCAGTCAGTGGCATTCTCGTCTTGGTCACCCCTCTGGCCGAACGAGCTCATTTATTTTATCTACAAATAATTTTCCTATGTTGCAATCTTTAGCGCCTGTGCCTGACACATGCTTTTCGTATAATATAAGCAAGTCTCATAAACTGCCGTTTCTAGACTCTATTTTTACTGCTTCTAGACCTTTGTAATTTTTATATGCCAATGTTTGGGGCCCTGAGCCTACTTCAATTGATGGTTGTAAATACTTCTTACTCATTTTGGATTTATTCAGTAGATACTGTTGGGTGTATATGTTAAATACCAAGTCGGAGGTACTCTCCATCTTTCGAAAGTTCCGTATTCTTGTGGAAAATCAGTTTTCCTTGCCTATACGAAACTTTTACACAGAAAATGGGGGCGAATTCTTGGCTCTAAAATCTTATTTCGTGCCTCTGGTATTTCTTGGATGACCACTGCACCACATACTCCACAACAGAATGTAATTCCCGAGCGACGTAATCGTCACATACTTGAAGTAACCCGAGCACTTCTTCATCATGCAAGCTTACCTAAAAATTACTGGTCTTTTGCAGTACAAACATCAACTTATTTAATCAATCGAATTCCATCCTTGGTTCACTCGGCTACAAGTCCCTTTGAGGTCTTATTTCATCATAAGCCTAATTACCGTAAACTACGTATATTTGGGTGTATCTGTTTTCCATGGTTGCATCCATATCAACAAGGGAAAATTAAAATTTTTGTCCAAACCATGCATATTCATAGGTTATTCCATGAGTCAAAGTGCTTATCATTGCTACGATCCGGAAACTGGCCAAGTCTTCATTTCCCAGCATGTAAAATTTTCTGAAACAACCTTCTGGAATTTTAATGCACCAGTACATGCTGAGTCCACTTCTTCTCCTTGTTTTCTACCACTACTTTCGATTACTACATGCGATACAAGCACCCAGGTCCTGATCAACGCGCTGCTTACCGAGTCGTCGAATGCTACGCCTCCTGCTTCGGAAGTTGTTCCACTGCCTCCTGCAACCCCGCCATCAAAACCTGTTCCAGAACCACCAGCTTTGCTCCCACCTCCAAGCAGAACTCACACCATGCGCACAAGAACTCAAAATAATATCTACAAACCGAAAAGATTATATGCTACTACAAAACATCTGTTACCACCCGATGTCGAGCCATCTTGTGTTTCCATTGCACTGTCTTCACCTCATTGGCATCAAGCAATGGCTGAGGAATTCACTGCCTTACAACGGCATGGAACGTGGTCCTTGGTTTCACGTCCGCCTAATGCTAATATTGTCAAATGTAAATAGTTTTTCATATTAAAAAAATCCCGATGGATCAATTGAGCATTATAAAGCCCGCCCTGTGTCTAAGGGTTTTCATCAACGCCCAGGAGTGGATTTTCTTGAGACATTTAGTCCGGTGGTTAAATCCATCATGATTAGAGCTGTTCTCACTCTGGCACTTTCAGCTAATTGGCCTATTCGCAAACTTGACATCAGTAATGCCTTTCTCCATGGCTCTCTAAAAGTTCCCGTTTATATGTCACAACCTCCGGGGTTCGTTGATCCATCACAGCCTTCTTTAGTTTGTCTGTTACACAAATCCCTATATGGTCTTCGTCAAGCTTTGAGTGAACGGTACATTGCTCTAAGCTCCACTCTCACCTCCTTTGGTTATTTGCAATCACGGGCAGATCATTCTTTATTTACCTATACTCATGGCAAAACCCGACTCATCATTCTTGTATATGTGGATGATTTAATCATCACCGGGTCATGTCCTACTCAGGTTCGGAAAGTTATCTCATACTTGCAGTCCTCTTTTGCTCTCAAGGATTTGAGACCACTATCATTCTTCTTAGGAGTTGAAGTTGCTCGTTTCAAGGAAGGTCTTTTCCTCTCAAAGCACCAATACTTAGTTGATCTTCTCCGACGCCACAACATGGATGGCGCTAAATCTCTTCGCATGCCAAGTAATCCCAAAGCTACTTCTTCTTCATCACTTGTTGATTCAACTGAATACCTATTTTACATGTAATTGTGGTGTTTTTCTCTTGTTTTTAATTAGGGTTTTATGTTGATTTTAATAGTTTTTAGTCGAGTTTCATTAGGTTTTTTGTTTGTTTTTCTTGTATTGTTGTTTTTTAATTGTCTTGTTAATTTTATATTTAATTGGGTGAAATGGATTCAATTAATTGGAGTTTTGGTGTAATTATTGGGTTTTGATATTTAAATTTATCATTTAATAGGTGGCTAAATGATTGGAATTCAAGCTAAGGCATGGAGGCCAAAAACCCCAGCCTAGCCTTACCTATTTGCATGCCCAAATAGGTGCGAGGATGCTCCAAAATAGGCAAACTTTCTTGAGTGATAGCCTAGCCTCACCTAGGCTGGCCTATTCTCACGCCAGCAGGCTAAGCGCCAAAACAGGCCTGATTCTAGCAGCCTAACTCCTCGCCTAGGATGCAACCCAACTCCTCGCTTAAGATGCCGCCTAACTCCAGTGCCCAGCAGCCCAGGATGGCGCCCAACTTCTCGCCTAAGACGCATCCTAGCTCCAGCGCCCAGGATGGCGCCAAACTTTTCGCCTAAGACGCAGCCCACAACCAGAGCCCAGCAGCCAGGATGGAACCCAACTTCTCTCCTAAGACGCAGCCCACAACCAACGCCCAGCATAGCTACTCCAGCCAATTTTTGCCCAAGACCCAACCCAGGTTCAGCCACATCGAGCCACCTTAGACAAAAAAGGCTAACCACGGGTCAAACTGGGTCAAACAAAGGAATTTCAAGCCTCTAAGTCTATTTTGGCCCTATTTAAACCAAATTAAACCTAGAATAAATAAACTACAACTCTCATTTTATAAAAATATCTCTCTTATTCCTCTCAACCCAAGCTTGGGTTTGGGATTAAAATTTCTCCTCTACTTCTTAGATTTTAATTTCAAGCTATTCCTTGGGTTTGTAAGCCTAAGAAGAATTCAAGTACTCCCGTGGACTTTATTTTGATGCAATTTAATTCAAGCTTGTTACTCTTTTCCTTTAATTCAAGTACTCTTTCTTTTATTTTCATGCTTTGTTCTTCAATTTCATGCATGTTCTTCAATTTTATGCTTTTTGCCTTAGCTCTTTGATTTCTTGCTTGATCTTATGAATCGTCCATAGAATCTAGGTGAGTGAAACACCGAGATTATAGATCGAGTCATTGATCGTTCTTATTTTGAGTTTTTCCTATGCTTTATTTTGATTTTTATTTTCATGCATTGTTTCATGCTTAATCTTAGATCCATGCTTTGTTGCTCGTTATTTCTCGTAAAGTTTTAAAATCTCTCGTCAACTTTTATTGCTTTATCCATTCATGCTTTCAATTTTTGCTTATTTGCATTATTTAGGATGTTATGCTCATGCAAGCATGGTTTACCTTGTGCTTCCATGTTTGTACTTGGTGAAACATTACTTGTTCTTGTTTAATTTTTATTTTTGCTTGCATTTTCTATTAAGGCACACGATCGAGGCATCCGACCAACATGCAATTTCAATTTCTAGTGTAGTTTAGATAGGTTAATTGCTTTATTTACATTTTCCTTTTATTTCTTCAAGCTATAAACACATCGAATCCTTCAATTGAATCGAATTCCGATAATACTGAGCCAAATGAACCCGATGATTTATTCATCACCACTAAAACTCTTCTAAAAATACCGTTGTGCCATTAGTGGTCTTCAATACCTAGCCTTTACACGGCCGGATATCTCCTTTACTGTGAATCATCTAGCCCAACGCATGTCTGCCCCATCTGGCTCTGATTGGTGTGAAGTGAAATGGTTATTTAGATATCTTAAAGGAACTCTTCACCATGGTCTTCTTCTTCGTAGCCCATCTACTCTTAACCTCACAGCTTACTCTGATTCAGATTTTGCTGGTGATCATCTGGAATACAAATCTACGTCTGCTTATGTTCTTTTTCTTGGTGAGAATCCAATTTCTTGGCGGTCTTGTAAACAGACAGGTGTTGCTCGCTCCTCCACTGAGGCTGAGTATCGTTCTCTTGCTTCCGCTTCCTCTGAAGTAGTCATTGATGTTCATTTTGTACGTGACCTTCCATCAAAAGGAATCCTCCCAGTTTCGTACGTCATCACCATTGATCAACTGGCCGACATTCTTACAAAACCCATACCTCGTCCACACTTTGAGCTGATTCGAGACAAAGTCTACATTGTCGACGACACGTCCATTTTGAGGGGGCGTATTAAGGAATGACTCAAAAAGATTTAAAATGATTCTATTTCTCCTTGTAAATCCGTGGAAATATTTTTTATTCATTATTTTTAGAATCTTTTATAGGAGAAAATATTTTCTATTCATTATTTTAGAATATGTTAATTATGGGGCTTTAATTGTTAATATCCCCATCCTTGTACTATATATATTGACCGTGTACTGGTGAATAAAAACCAATAAACCTCTTATAATTATACAACCTCTTTTAATTGTAACCTTGATCAACATTTTCATCTTTATTCATTTGAGGAGAATTAGAATCTGAAAAATACTTATACAACAAGCCCAACAGTTCTTCTATTCTACCAATCATTTTTCTCACAAAAGAAGCATCGCCTTTGCATAAAACTAAAAATCCAAATCTAACATTTTAACTTATACATTGGAAATGAACTATAACCAATTGATATTATTATTGTTCCCCAATACTTATTGAACTTCTCTTTCATCCGAATGGCCATAGATGTCATATGATAGTCTTCCTTGCTTTTCATCGAAGACAAAACCAACATGTTCAATTACAAGTTCGCGAGAAAATGCATTTGAAGTATGAACCACATAATTTCAAATACACATGATAAATATTTTTAAGAACTTGATAAATTTCATAGCAATGATCTAATGTGTCCACCGGAGGCCCAATTATCTTATGCACTTTCTTTCTCCCACACATTTACCTTCTTGATTCAATTCATAACAATCAAAATAGCCCATATATTTATGATTTTCATCCCCCAATCTATTAAATGTTTTTTCAAACTTCTCAGCAACTTCAAGCATCATGTAATTGGAGTTCCATTGTGTCTCAACATCTAAACAAACAAGACTTTTTGAATCAAGATTTTCTTTCTCTACGCATTTTTTTAATTTTTTTAAAACCTGATTGGAGAAGACATTACATATTTACAAAATTTCTGACCCTCCTCATGCTCTCATTTTTCTATTCTATGCCATCTTTAACAATCAAGTTAAAATATGTGCATAACATCTTATATGTATGTAGTCGTTATTAAAGATGACATCTTTCTTGTTAAAGTAGAGTGTTTGACGTTCCAGATTGATTTAGATTTCATTCTACTTGTATGATAATTGTTGACTACGTCAGAATTCATATGAAATTACACAGAAATGTAAATCACATGCACATGCACATGCACATCATGCAAGCTGGCATTTCTTTTCCCGTTTTACTGTTTTGTCTTCTAGCGGTGTACAAATGTAAAAGTGTAGGATGTAAATTCTTTTCGGTAGATTGGTGAAGAATAACAAAATGAGTTGCTTTCTTCCTAAGCTTTCATATACGTCAATGGCTTTTCTTGCAGTTTCTATATGGTATCTAGAGCCCAAGGCATCGATTTTTATTTGACATTACATACGAAATTAAACAGAGAAACAGAGATCGATCATGGCGCACAAAATCATGACGAAAGCTTGTATGGAATTGACGTTGAATACGGCTTCATCATCTGTAAGTCAAATCACAATTCGTGAGAATGATCCACTCCATATGCAAGGATCGGATCACCCAGGCATGGCATTAATAACTACGCATCTGACGGGTAATAATTTTCTCCCTTGGAGTGATGAACAAATTAGGGTTTATAGATGGTACGATCATGAAACCTCAATCAAGTTCTGCTTCTTATGATCAATGGCACAAAGTAGATAACATGATTACATCCTGGTTCCTTAATTCAATTTCTAAGGATATAGTTGAAGCTTTTCTGTATGCTAATTCGGCTCGAGAATTGTGGGTTGATCTATGTGAGCGTTTTAGGGAAAGTAATGGACCATTAATGTTTTAGTTAGAAAAGGAGATTGTTACATTGTCTCAAGGAAACAACTCAGCTGATGTCTATTTTACAAAAATAAAAAAATTATGGGATGAGTATTCAGTGTTAATTCCAATTTTAACATGTACATGTGGATCTGCATAGGGACTACAGGATCTCAAGGAGCAAAAGAACGGAATTAGTCTCAATTTGTCTCATACAAATGATGCAAATGGTTCAAGGACTACTAAAGTGTCTGAGTGTTCAATTCCTAACCAGCTTGACATAGCTTCCTTGATCCAATAAGAAGTTACAAAATATTTAGGCAGTTTCAAATGAGCACAATACAGAAAACAACTATGTGAATTTATTCAACTGTGAGGACAATCCAGTTCTATACTTTGCCTTATCCACTCATGATACTGTGAGACCAAAGAGCTGGATAATTAACACAGGAACAAGCTGTAACATCCATACATCCAATACATTATTTATTTATTTAAATTACTTTTGAGTCGTGTATGAAATAATTTTGATTTCTAAAAATTATTATAATTTATTTATATTATAGTTATCTTACTTATTTAAAATATTATTAGGTCATTCATGGAATTATTCGATTTAAAAACCTAAGATCGTCAATTGGATCGTTCCTTTTGGACTTGAAAACGAGCCCAATGATTAGCCSAAGTCCACTAAACCTAAGCCCTAACCTTCCATAATTAAATCCTAAGTTTAGTTTTTAAAGAAAACCCTAAAGATGACCCTACCCATTTCCACCTTTCACTTCTGCTTTTCAGCCGCAAACAATAGGTAAACCRCACTTGTTTCTCCAAAATAATTCAAACAACAATTTTTTTCAACAAAATTCCTTTTTGACTGCCAATGGCCATCGTTATCCCTTGCAACGAGCCACCGTCCATCCATGTTCATGAACCTATAACCGTCATGGCTGCCATTTTTCCCAAAAACCACCAAACAAACCAAACCCCCAACCTCTACTGCCAAGCCCAAACTCCAAGCCCGACAACCACAAACCCAACCAGTACCGGCCAGACCCATGATCAACACCGCCACCATCCGAAACAACCACGGCCACGCCGCCCGGCACCTTCCACGAAAAACCCCGACTCTGCCACGATCAACACCCCACAGCCCGCTTCAAAACCGGGACCCAACAAAACCCCACGGCAAACCATCCGGATCACCACCCCACACCCGAACGACCCGACTTCCAGTCACCACCACTCCAGGCCGAAAAACCAAACCAACCGAAACCAACCCAAAACCAACGTCATCCATCGCACCCCCAAACCATTGCCGTCCAACAATAACCAGCCCGATCGAGACCCGGGAACCACCACCAACCACTACCTTCGGTCCGTAAATCCGTACGCCTGAATGGAACCCACCACAACCAGTCGTCTTCTTGAGCCGGAGACCGCCGTTCTCCAGCCGCCGCCTCGCTGCCGCCGCAACCACTGCAGAACCATCATTTGCCCAGCCGCCCAAATTTTTCCGTTCGCCGACGACCGAAGGAGGGTTGCTGTCACCGGAAGCCCGCCGAGCCACCGAAGAGGGAAAAGCCACAGCCGTGTCGCCGACGTTCCAGCCACCGGGTCACAGTCGACGCGCTGCACACACTCGCGGAGGAGCCGCCAAACCCAAGGCTGCCGACGTTTCCCCGCCGGTGCTGCGCTGCCCCATCGCCTCCGATTGCCAACTGACGATTGCCAAATTGCTGCGCCGATTTCTAATTTGGAGAAGTGAAAGGAGAAATCTCCGCCTGAATCGGACCTGGCCCCACCGCGTGACGTGCCGCCGGAATACGCTGCCGGCAGGCAGCCCATCGCTATTTCGCCGCCGAGACGCTGAAAGTGGAGAAGAAAGGAAGAATGAGGGAGAAATGAAAGAAGGAAAGAGACGGGCTTGAAGGGATTAGGGATGGGCTCCCCTTTTATTCCAACAAAACTTTTCTAAAGTTGCAGATTGACCCCCTGCCTTTTGCCACCTTTTCAATTGAACCCCCAATTTTAACTAAGCCTTCAAATTTCAGCCTTCCGGATTATAGGAACCCCAATCCAGCCCCTGAAACATTTTATAAAAATACTTTCCAGTCCATTTTATTTTATTATTATTATTTATGTTATTATTATTATTATTATTATTATCATTAATATTGTTATTAATATTATTATTATTATTATTATTATTATTATTATTAATATCATCTATATTGTTATTATTATTATTACTATTATTATTATTATGATTACTATTTTAAATATGAAGAATACTAATTAAATATATTCTCTAATTGATTAGGTGACGAGCATTAAGGGGGACTTAGGATTTCAACTACGTGCATACCACTCAATTTTCCACGACGTTTTTACGAGGTAGGGACCACCGACTTGTCTTGTGTTAAATTCTATGTGCTCAAATCTACGTACAATGCATATCATGAAATTCTATGTTTATAAATTAATATAGCTGTGGACCGCAAAAGTTGTCCGTGACCAGGGAAAAGGGTCATTGGGTTTATCCCAGCGTGCTATATCCAATGATTAAAACCAGGGGCCTTAAGTGCCTATGACCGAGGAAAAAGGGTCATCGGGGAAACCCGCCGCGTTTTAGCTGCAGTCAACTGTCTTCTACGTTAAAATTATGAATTCTATGGTTAAATGTGCTATTTGTGAGTTGTATAATTTTGCATGAGGTATGTCGGTGTAACTATTGAGTACGTTGAGCTCATCCCAAACCAACGACGTGTTTTTCAGGTACAAATGAAGATATCGAATGAAAGGAAAACGAGGAGGGGAATGAAAAGTCTTGATGTTGGTTTTATGTTTTAAATCTCATTTCATTGTTTTAAATAAGGGTTGAACTAGACATAAATAAGTGTTTTTGATTATAAATTACTTTTGATGGTGATTTGGGTTATTTATATTATGATCATTTCCGCTGCGTAATTCTTGAACGTTTTTAAAATGTAAATCTTTTAAATTTAAAATCATGAAAACTAGACATTTATTGTGACGCCAAGATTTCTCCATTTAATTATTTGAAAATATAAATCAATTTTCAACTAAAGTGAAATCGGGGCGTTACACAAGCAAACATATGTGCAATGATGACAGCACTCATGGCCACTAAATCACTGGTATCAGTCTATCTACCTGATGGATCACATAAGTTAGTTACTCATGTGGGAGATGTACACTTGAATGATCACGTGAACTTTTCGGAAGTACTCTTGGTGTCATCCTTTAAATATAATCTGCTATCAGTAGCACAAATTGCAGCACAGTCAGGAATCAAAAGCATTTTCTTCTCTTATCATTGCATACTTTAAGATACACACACTGACATGATTGTAGCAAGAGGAGAGTTGATTGGGAAACTTTATGTACTGATGCTATCTGAAACATAATCTGAAGTGACCCCATCCTTTTCATATAGCTTCATGACTAAACATGTTCTATCCTTTGATACCTGTCACAAAAAGCTGGGACATACATCCACACATGCCCTTCAACATATTCTTGACATGAAACATCTTTACAACTCTGAGATGAATGGCCAACAAACTCCCTGTTGATTTGATTATAAACTAATTTAGAATTATAACTCAATAAATATTATCACTAGAGTTATGTTTGTTAAGGAAAGTCAAATGTATTGATGACAAATTAAGTGTTTGTCATTGAAAATGGTAACATACGGTGACAATACAAATCTTTTGATGACAAATTTTTCAATCACTTACGTGACAAATTCAACGTCACCAAATAGTATCACATATGATGATAATTTACATTAGCATCATCAAAACCAGACATTTAGTGACGCGCTTGAAGAATTTGTCACTTTTACCTAATATGATAGTCATACTATGAAAACCTCTATGACGCTCAAATTTCGTTATCGATTATTTTTAATGATGAAAAATAGACTAATAATAATAAATGACAATAATAATATGACAGTCACCAAATAATTATAGAATAATTACAAAAGTTTATTTATTTTATATTTCTTAGCAATAATAATAAAAAATAATAATAATAATATTGTTATTATTATTTTTATTTATTATTATTATTGTTGTTGTGGTTGTTGTTGTTGTTGTTGTTGTTGTTATTATTATTATTATTATTATTATTATTCATGCCCTGTTTAGAAAACATACTCCAAAATATTCTACAAGAGAGTCCAGCTCACGATTTAATAAATATTATTCATGACCTTTTCGGATCACAATTATTCTTGAGCTTATATGAATCAAAACTACCAGATAATATTTTCATAAATAAATAAAAAAAATCTAAATAACTATTTAATAAATTATAATCAAAGTAATAAATAAAAAGAAAAATATAAAAATTATAATATAATACTAAATAAAATTCAAAACTTGATTCATAAATAATATATAAAAACTGTTCTAGAAATTTATTTATATATTTTAAATTGAAAAATGAAAAAAATTAACAATCAAAAAAATTGAAATCAATAAGATTATACTTAATTTAATTTAATTAGAATTAACTTTTTCCTAAATCTGGAAAATTAGAGAATATATAAAATATTTAAAAAAACCCAAAACCAAATAAATGATCCATAATTGAGTGATGTATAACCTAATAGAGATAAATCATTGTGTGGTTTAAAAAACTTAAAATCATACAAATTGTATAATAAACTATTGTTGAAATAATATAATTATTTAATAAAATTTTAAAATAAAAGAACTTTTAAGAATATCATAGAATAATAGTTGAAGTCCTTAATTTATAAATTAAGTTAAACAAATATGGATAATAAATAAATAAATATTCTATAATGTTATTATTATATAAAAATATAATAATGTGTGATTGACTTCTAATAACTATTCAATGAATTTCTTTTTTTTTGAAATATCATAAAATAATATACAATGAAAGAACTTTCAATCACCAATTTCAATTTATTTTTTAGTAAAACCAGAATTTTATGCCATTAAATTTCACTACGTACTTTAGAAAAATGTTTAAACGGGAAAAAAAATTAAAATTACTTCGAAAAGAAACACTCAAATATAGTCATGAGAGAAATATGAATATTTATTACCAGACATCCTAAATATGAAAATGCGGACTATATATATGTATAATATTTTAAAGTCCAATTAAAAATTAAACAAATTAAATCATGGATTAAGTATATTTTGAGTTCAAAGTTTTAAAATAAATAATGTCATCCCAAGGCCTCTATTTGTTGTGCTATGCGTGCCAAAAACTGATTATATCCAAAAATTAAAATCAGGATGAAGAATTTATTATTTGTGAGTGCGTCCAAAATTAAATATATAAACGTTTTATTCTATTACATCTTGTCATACGGTTGAAATATATAATTTAAGATAAACATTTTATTCTATTACATCTTGTCATATGGTTGGAATATATACTTTAAGTTTTTTTTAGAATCTTTACTATGTATTTATGATCAACATTTTATAAAATTTCATACTCTAAATCTTAATATCTTGTCATATGGTTTACATATTTACTTTAAGTTTATTCCAGAATCTTTACTATGGATTTATGATCAATATTTTATAAAATTTCATACTCTAAATCTTAATATTTCGAGAGAATTTGTTTTTCAATCAGGGATCGGGAGAGTTTTATATCTTATGAGAGTTTTTTATCTTTTAAATATGTGTTAGTTTTGTTTTTTTAAGGTTAAAATTAATTTTGATCATCCTTGAAATATACTATTTTTTATAGAATCTTCACTAACATCCATCGAATCTCTGAAAAAATTCAAAAAAATTTCTGATCAATATTTTATAAAATTTTTAGTATTTTTTAAAATTCTATACTCTGACTGATCTGCTTATTAGTATTATTTAATTTATATGCTCATTAATATTTCAATATTTTATATACTTTTATTTTTATGTTGGAATAGGAGAGAGAAAATAAAATTATAATTTTATTTATTATTTATTTAGTTGTTCACTGAGGGTGGGAATTTTTTTAAAATCTCAAATAGATCTTTTAAATCTGTCATTTTGTATGCTTTTATTCGGTCCGCCATGGCACAAGTGAGTTGCGGTTAAGGTATAAATAAATTGAATAAAATGGAACGTATTATCTGCTTAAATTTATTTATTGATTTACTAGATTTTATTAATTATATTAAAGTTTGTTTTCTAATAAAGTTTGAGTTTTGAATCAAGTTAGATATGATTTGTTTATTCATTTAACTTTATCAACTTTTCGAGTAGATCTCAAATTAAAAGTTATTTTTTTATAATTATTAAACTTTTTATTTAACTTCTTAATAAAATTATTATTATTTATCAAAATGTCCATGTTGATTCGCCAAGGAATAAGAACTCGAGCTGAGCTTTAATTAATCTGAAAATTATAAACAAAAGAGAAAAATATTTTTTACCTCCTCAACTATGACCATTTTGACACTTTGCCTCCTAAACTTTTTTTTCATGCAAATTACCTCCTAAACTGTGCGAATTTTGCACTTAACCTCCTGAACTCCCATTTTTTGTGGAAATTCTAGCCGAATCTCACTCGTGTGACATGCACGCTAACATATAAGGGGTAAAATTGACTTTTCATCTCTTACTCATGACTCCCGCTCAAAATAATGGCACGTGAGCACTACGTAGGTACCGAACCTACGTGTATACATATATTAATGTGAACATTATCTTAATAGGTCACACGAGTGCTCATATGTTATTGTTTTGAGCAGGAATCATGAGTAGGAGATGGAAAGTCAATTTTACCCCTTATATGTTAACGTGCATGTCACACGAGTGAGATCCGGCTAGAATTTCAACCAAAAATGGGAGTTCAGGAGGTTAAGTGCAAAATTCACACAGTTTAGGAGGTACTTTGCAGGAAAAAAAAGTTTAGGAGGTAAAGTGTCAAAATGGTCATAGTTCAGGAGGTAAAGAATATTTTTCTCTAAACAAAAGTATAAAACATATAAAAGAAATTTAAAATATTTATAAAATTTGTGAATTTATTTTTAAAAAATCTAATATTATTTAAAATATGTTGAAAAGACCAAAAAAACATAAACTTGAGAACTATAAATTTATTCAAAGATATGTTTTAAATCTATGATAGTTTTGTTTTATAGTTTTATGTGGTGAATAGGAAAGAGGGGAAAGAAATTCTGTAACATCCATACATCCAATGCATTTATTTATTTATTTATTTATTTATCATCATGCATAAAAGAAATATAATTCTAGTCCCAAGCTCGTCGCCATAAACGAATTCCTATTTTAATCTTAAATAATCTAAGAATGRTATTTAAACGAATTTATAATTCGTTTCCAAACAAAATTATATTATCAACTTCTAAGAAATTATTATTATTATTTAGTAATTTATTTATTTATTTAAATTACTATTGAGTCGTCTATGAAATAAATTTRGATTTCTAAAATTATTATAATTTAATTATATTATAGTTATTTTACTTATTAAAATATTATTGGGTTGTTCACGGAATTAATTGATTTAAACTAAAGTCGTCAGTTGAGTTGACTCRTTTTGGACTTTAGAAACGAYCCCAACAACAAACCGAGCCCACTGAAKTCCCACCCTAACTTTCCTAAATTAAACCCATCTTTGGTTTATAAGCAAAATCTTATATTTTTTTTCCTTCAGCCGTTTCAATCATCACTTTCAACCTTCACAATCCTGCTCGTACAGCCGCAAGCACAGGTAACAAAGACCAAATCTTGTTTTCTAAGTTTTTCTTTTTTTTCAAAGAACAAATCTAAAACCACTTGTCTGCCGGAAATCCTTAAACCAAAACAAACCAACATCACGCCTGCCGATTCCACCCACGAGAACCAGCCCAGTCGCAGCCGAGCTGCAGCCCAAGCCAACGTCACCACGGCCCCACTCCCAGTCGCCGACAGCCACAGCAACGTCGCCCAAATCGGCCGAGTCCCGAATTTTGGCGAGACCCAACAACCCATCATTTCTCAATCCCCAGCCCGACTTTGCTGCGACGAATCGCGCCACACCAGCGGCCCACGTTTTCAATACCACTACAGCCAAGTCAAACCGTCACCGTCCGAACCATCCTCACCAAATCGTCGGCAAGACCACAGCCACCTGCCGACTCAGCCACACAACAACCAGAGCCACCTTTCAGCCCGAACCACAGACCCGCAGTCACATTCCAAACACAACCACCGCCACGACCCGTTTCAAACCCGAGACCCAACAAGACCTGAACCGTCCGTCACCGGAAGCCCACCGAGCCGACGGCCCGACCAAAACCAGCAACAACAAAACAACCTGGAACCCAACTGACCACAACCCATTTTCCAGCCCATCACCAAGTCGCCGCACGATTGCTGTCAAACGCCGCACGCCCAAGCCGGAAAGGGAGGCTGGGGCCGATCCAACCACGGCCGTGCATCCAGCATCCTCCGTTTCAAATCACCACCCAGCCGACCCCAGAGCCACCCCCACATCGTATTGCGGTCGCCATTCGCCGAACCACCGCCGTGGATGAATCGGAGGCAGAGGTCCTCGCCAGCAGCCAATTCAGAAATTGGGGGGAGGAGGCTTCCGATGGGGCCTGAAAGCCGTCGCCACCGCCACCGTTTCGTCGATGCTGCGCCGTTGCCAACGCCGGACCTCCGTCAATTCTGGAAAAGGGTGAGAGGGGCGCAGCCTCGTCGGTTGCTGCCAGACACCTACGCCGCCATCCGAATGGTCGGCCACTAAGGCTGCCTCACAACTGTGGCCGATTGCTGCGCCGTGCGTCGACTGCCGTGCCGCCCATCGTCGCCGCTTGCCGTGGCCGATTTTTGTTTGGTTTTGGGAGAGAAAGGAAAAAGGAGGGAGAAGGAGACGGGTTTGAGGAGTAAAAGGGATGGGTCCTCCTCATATATCCAGCCCACTTTCCAAATTTCCAGAATTGACCCCCCAGCTTTAGCCACCTTTGCAATTGAACCCTCAGATTATCAATGAGCCAAATTTCAGCCTTCCAGATTATAGAAACCCCAATCCAGCCCAAAAACACATTTTATAAAATACTTTTCAGTCCAATTTTATTACTATTAATATTTATTATTATTATTATTATCACTAATATTGTTATTATTATTACTATTATTATTATTATTATTATTACTATTTTAAAAAAATGGAGAATACTAATTTAAATATACTTTCTAATTGAATAGGTGATGAGCAATAAGGGGACTTAGGATTTCAACTACGTGTATTCCACTCGATTTTCCACGATATTTTTACGAGGTAGGGACCACTGACCTATTTTATGCTAAATTTTGCTTCTCAATATTGTGCAATGTGTATCATGTAATCTAGAGTACGACCTTATTCAAAAATCAAATTTTATAGCCAAGGGTCTTTCCCAATGTGCTATCCACGAATTAAAACTTGTAACCATAAAAGTTGTTATCGCGTTTTAGCTGCAGTCAAAGTATTTTCTAAAACCAATCAAGAATTAGAACCGGTGGCCGTACAAGTTGTCATCGTGTTTCTAGCTGCGTAGTCTAAGTCGACGTTCTTCTAAAACTATGAATTAGAACCGGTAACCGTACAAGTTGTTATCGCGTTTCTAGCTGCATTCAAGGTAATTACTAAAAACCAATCATGAATTAGAACCGGTGGCCGTACAAGTTGTCATCGCGTTTCTAGCTACGCAGTCAAAGTCGACGTTCTTCTAAAACTATGAATTAGAACCGGTAGCCGTACAAGTTGTTAGCGCGTTTCTAGCTGCAGTCAATGTCTATGTATTTCCAACGTGCTATTCTATGAATTATATGGTTCAATGTGCTATTTTTGAGTTCTATGATTTAGTTGAAATATTTCAGTGTAACTATTGAGTACGTTGAGCTCATCCCAAATCAACGACGTGTTTTTCAGGTACAAATGAAGATATCGAATGAAAGGGAAACGAGGAGGGGAATAAAAACTCTCGATGTTGGATTATGTCTTTCTAAATTTGTTTTCTGTTTTAAATAAAAGTCTTACTTCAAACAAATACTACTTTAACTATCAATTTTAATTGATAGCATTTGGGTCGTTTATATTATTATCTTCTGCTCGCGTAATTTTGAAACTTTTGAAAATTTTCTATTCTCTGTTGATATTTATGTTAAAATCGTGAAAATTAGACATTTATTGTGATGCCAAGATTTCTCCACTTAATTATTTAAAAATATAAATCATTTTTCGACTAAAGTGAAATTGGGGCGTTACAAAGGTGGTATCAGAGCCAAGGTTTTGATTGGTTCTGTAGACTCGTTTCGTTTTTTTTTAAATCAAAAAGTTTATAAAATAAATATTTGGGTTACTTAAATAATCTTCATTCCTCCTCGTGGAACATTCGTCGATATCCTCAAGGTACGAAAAAAAATAAAAATAAAAAAATTATAATTGTTTAATCATTAATTTACATTCCATGTTATATCATGATTGCATTGTATTGGGTATGGATGTTTATTCTTTGGGTGTGATTGCATTGTCTTGGGAATGGCTGATGATACTATTGGTATGATGACACTCCAAGGCATGGAGGCTTTCCTTAGTTATGTATTTTTTTTTTTCGGAGGACGACACTGTGGGATCTTACTTGTTGGCTAAACATTGTTTGTGGCTCTTGGCAAAAAATGCGAATCTTACGACGTATATTGAGAGATATATATCGTAATTAATCAAGTAAACATTTTGATGACATTAGGATATGGCGTCAAACCGAGGAAGAAGAAGGGGAAACAGGGTTAATGAAGAAAACCCACCCCACTTCGACCAAACGACCGTTGAGGCTATGGACACGGTTTTCACTAACTTCTTCCAACGCCTTCAAGATAACGGTTTGGGGAACGGGGGCAACAATTCGAGAGCAGTAGACCAGTTTCGCCAGTACCGACCACCAACCTTCAACGGGAGAGAGGGACCAGATGCAGTGGAAGAGTGGTTTCGGTCACTCGAAATAATATTTCGAATGATAGCGTGCGACGACATGCAGAAGGTCACGTGTGCCACTTTTCAGCTAACTGAAGATGCTGACCACTGGTGGGAAGGTTATTGGAGAACCTGTTAAGAGGCGGAGCGAGACACCTTCACTTGGAACAAGTTCAAGACGGTGGTTATGGAGAAGTTTTTCCCGCGCTCGTACCGCGATCAGAAGGAGACCGAYTTCCRAAATCTCAAACAAGGGAGTTTGACGGTCACTGWGTATGAGAGGAGGTTTAATCAGTTGAGCCGTTTTGCTACGCACCTAGTGGATACTGATTTAAAGAAATCGTTGAGGTTCAAGAGAGGTTTGAGAGCCCAAATAGCGGGTATCCTTTCAGCACAAGGTGATCTCCCATACTCGGAAATGGTTAAACGAGCCCACGACGTGGAGACAAGTCTTGGATTGGATGAGGTAAAGCCTAAACCCACAACAGCGGTAGACAAAAGGAAGTGGTTAGGAGGAAGTTCCAACCAAGGCAAACAACAGAAGACGAGTGACGAGAAACCCTTGTGCCAGAAGTGCGGTAGAAATCACCGGGGAGCATGCTTGCTAGGTCAGGGGAAGTGTTTTCGCTGCCATCAGAGTGGGCATACGGCGCCTTTCTGCACTATGTTCGGTCAAAGGCAACAAGACGGGGGAGGTCCAAAGCCTAGACCAACAAATGGAGGAAATGCTCGAATGTATGCCATGGCACGCAATGAGGCTGAAGAGAACCCTGGAGTTATAACAGGTATGTTGACTGTCACGGGAGTTCCTGCTTTTGTGCTTTTTGATACGGGTGCTTCGCACTCTTTTGTGTCGAAGAAATTTCATGATTTAACTGAAGTTAAGAGCACTAGAGTAGAGGAACCCTTAGAAGTTGGTTTACCATCCGGAGACGTAATGGTCACGAACTTGATGGATAAGGGAGCGAAGATCGATGTAGGAGGAAAGAACCTCGAGGCTGACTTGTTTGTGATCGAAATGAAGGATTTCGACTTGATATTAGGAATGAACTAGCTCACGAAATATCAAGCGAAGATACAATGTCGAGAAAGAGAAATAACTTTCAAACTCCCAGAAGGTGGAGAGATCAAGTTCTTTGGAGCCAAGACAAAAGACGGTGCCACAAGTGATAACGGCAATGAAGGCCATGAAGCTGTTGAAAAAAGAGAGATGCCAAGGTTTCCTGGTGAAATTAGTGAGCAATCCAGCGGTCGAGGTGACACCGCACGAAGTGACCATCGTCCGAGATTTTAAGGACGTCTTTCCGGAAGAGTTACCAGGATACCGCCCAGTCGTCAAGTCGAGTTCACAATTGATTTGACACCAGGGGCAGCGCCTATCTCAAAGGCACCTTACAGGATGGCACCGAAGGAACTACAAGATCTAAAGGCACAAATCCAAGAGTTGTTGGATTTAGAATTTGTCCGACCGAGTGTTTCACCGTGGGGAGCACCGGTCCTCTTTGTTAAGAAGAAAGATGGGTCAATGAGAATGTGTATCGATTATAGAGAACTTAATCGACTCACAATAAAGAACAAGTACCCATTACCTCGTATTAAAGACGTATTCGATCAATTAAAAGGAGCGAGTGTCTTCTCTAAGATCGACTTAAGGTCGGGGTATCACCAGTTGAAGATCAAAGAGAGTGACATTCCGAAGACTGCTTTTAGAACGAGATATGGACACTATGAGTTTGTTGTGATGCCTTTCGGGCTAAGCAATGATCCAGTAGTGTTCATGGACTTGATAAATAAGGTTTTCCACCCCTACTTGGATAAGTTCGTCATAGTCTTTATCGACGATATGTTGATCTTTTCAAAGAATCAAGAAGAGCACGAAGAGCACTTACGAATAGTGTTGGAAACACTTCGCAAGGAGAAGTTGTATGCAAAATTTAGTGATGAAGATCGAAATGGTGATACCTCCAAAGAACACGAAGGGGATCTTAGCATCCTTAGTGGTGCAACCAACTTTGAGAGAAAGGATCAAGGAAATTCAAACCCAGGATAGTTTCATAAGAAAGATGAAGGAGAAAGTGCGGAAAGGAACCATCAAAGGTTTTGTTTTAGCAGACGATGGAGCTTTGTTTTACGAAGGAAGAATTTGTGTTCCAAAAGACGAAGGTCTAAGGAAAGAAATTCTGAAAGAAGCCCGTTGTACTCCTTACACTGCACATCCTGGTGGTACCAAGATGTATAAGGATTTAAAGAGAGTGTTTTGGTGGAGGAGCATGAAGAGAGTGTTAGAATAAGGTGACCAACAAGCCAACTTGTGGCTATGGTCTGACTATTCTCTTGTAACACAATCGGTTTTTATTCGTAATAATATCTTTTATACATATTGGCATTCCATGTCTTTTATCCCATGCTAGTTGCATAGGTATGGTCCTGATGAA
>BMAC01001143.1:3692-14542 GCA_014905375.1 Phtheirospermum japonicum
ATATTGTTGGACTCACAATAAAAAAACAACAAAAACTACCATAAAATATAATAAAAAACTCATAATAAAAAACAAAATAATATATAAGCGATTATGTATATCTATATATATACACACACATTTGAGAAATGAGAATATTTTATAATTAATATATTGATGTCATATCTATTATTATTATTTTATTAAAAAATAATTTATTTTTGGAAATAATGTTTTTCAATTATTTTGAAAACTTAATTATTTTCCATTTTCAACGAAGGTTCCAATGCATTAATAATATTTGATGTGTCCAAAATAGCTTGACCACCGAAAATTGGGTCGATGTTTCGACCGACCTCCCGTGCAGCCGACTTCCAATAGCTCGACCTGCAAAATGAATATCAGGGCGCTCCCAGTATAAACACTTCGAGTCTCAAATCAGAATGTTAATCGATTGATATATGTGTGAAAATATGTAAAAGAGATTATATTTACAATAAGGGCATGAGTCTCTATTTATAAGAAGTGAAAGTATGATCACCAATTAAGGAATTCGTTTCTTGGAAGGAAACTAGGTATTTCCATACTAAAAGAGATACCCTTCATTTAAGACTCATTTCCGAGTTCTGGTTCAAACCCTAAAGTCTGTTGCCAACAACCCATAAACCATACACCGGGACCGCCATCACCAGGTTGAGCTCGCTACTTGCCCAGACGAATTGCTGTCAATCATATTGATCCCAACACAGTCCGAGATGGGGAATTCTAGCTCGTTAAGGCATTAGTTCTGCTAAACCGGTCTAGCTGAACTAAAATTATTTACCATATCGTGAATCTTTTTACTCAACTCGTTCGAGAAACATGGGCGTGTAGTGTAGACTTAAGAGTATCCTCAACCGCACATGAGTCACATTGCGGGTAATAGAGGGATCCTGAACCTTATGCTGAAGCTTAATATAGTTGAGGCGTACAATAGGGTCCACTGGCGATTTCTACATGATGTCCTGGTTCGGGGACTCCCTTCTATATGGGTTGATTTCATAGACCATTTTGTTGCCCATTACTCATTCTCATTACTTGTGAATGGAAGCCTAAAGGGTTCTTTTACATATAACAGGGGCTTTAGAGAGGGGGACCCTCTCTCCCCTTCTTTTTATGTGCTTGCTACTGACTACTTGTCTCAGAGCTTGGAAAGTTTTATTGATCGTCACCCGATACTGAGGTATAGGGTGTCAGGTCGAGTCAGGGAGATCAAGATCTCACACTTTGCCTATGTCGATGATATCATCATATTTATCTATGCTGTCGAGGACAATCTCATACGCCTTCGGGCACTTTTGGATCATTGTTTTGCAGCCAAAGGTCAAATGGTAGTGGCCCAAGATAATGTTTATTATAGCTCTAAAACATGTCGAGTAGTGGCACCAAGTGCTTCATGAGCGGACTAGTTTTCGGCAAGGAGATCTCTCAGGCACCTACCTTGGTGTTCCCTTCTACAAGGGTCACTTGCGCGGTGAATACCTTGTTGGGGTGAAAAAGTGGATGGTCGATCATATCTCTATTGGTTAAATAGACACCTCTCTTTCAATGATCGTCTAGCATTGATTAAGAGTACCATTTGCATGATTCCTATTCGCAATCTCAAGTGAAAGATCCCCCTAAGTACTTTATTGGTGAGTTGAAGCAAGTGATGGAAATTTATCTTGAGTCATAATCTTTTGGCTCAACTTTATCCAAGTCTTTATTTGGAGGAAGACTCATTGGGCTTTTTGGAGAAGAGCGTGTTGGCCTTTCTCAGAGAGGTGTTTAGGTATTCGGTGTCTCTATGATCTTATCAGGGTGTTCAACATCAATTTGGTGGCGGTTTCGGGAGGGGAAGCCTTTGTGGGTCAAGTTTATGGTCCACATATTTTGTCGATGGGGGTGGGGTGGGGGTTAAGAACCCCATACGAATAGTCCTCCCCACTAGCACTAGTCCTCCCAACTAGCACTTGTTACCCTTAGATGCACCTAGTCTGTTTGGGGCATCCCGTGTAGGAGAATATCTTTTGGACCTTCGACCGAGGCGGTGGCAAGGTTAGCTTTTGGGATGATTATTGTGTAACATCCATACATCCAATACATTATTTATTTATTTATCATCATGCATTAAAAATATAATTCTAGTCCCGAGCTCGTCGCCATAAACAAATTCCTATTTTAGTTTTAWATAATCTAAGAATTGTATTTAAACGAATTATAGTTCGTTTTCAAATAAAATTATATTATCAACTTCTTAGAAATTATTATAATTATTTAGTAATTTATTTATTTATTTAAATTACTTTTGAATCGTGTATGAAATAATTTTGATTTCTAAAATTTTTATAATTTATTTATATTATAGTTATTTTAATACTTTAAAATACTATTGGATCGTTCACGGAATTATTTAGTTTTAAATCTAAGATCGTCAATTGGATCGTTCTTTTCGGGCTTCAAAAACAAGCCCAATGATTAGCCCGAGTCCACTAAGTCTTAGCCCTTGCTTTCCAAAAATAAATTCATCCTTGGTTTATAAACCAAATTCCATCTTTTTCTCTACAGCCGTTTCATAATCATCTCCAACCTTCACAAAGTTTTCAACTTTTCTTCACATTACTGCAAAGAGTGAGCAAAGGTAAGAGCCAACTCTTATTTGTTTTCTAATTTTTTTCAAAGAAACTAATCCCAAACCATCACCATTTCTAACATCATAAATCGCCAACATCCCGACGATTCTCGGCTGAAACCCAAAACGGACCCCTGTCCAAACCATAACAGCCACCACCACACCCACGTCAAATCTCACACCCACGTCAAACACCCACCGGATCACCGAACCATCTCCACGCCTGCAGCCTCAAACCGCCATGGACAATCGCCACCCGAATCGCCACAACAGCGGCCCACGATTCCAACATCACCGCCCAATCAGCCGCACCCGAACGGCCCGATTCCAGTCGCCAACTCCACCAAGGCCGATTTCAAATCGCCACCTACAAATCCCACGCAGCCGAGCCGCCCAAATTGCCGTCAAACGCCGCACGCCCAAGCCGAAAAGGGAGGCTGGCCGATCCAACCACGGCCGCGCATCCAGCATCCTCCGTTTCAAATCGCCACCCAGCCGACCCCGGAGCCACCCCCACGTCGTATTGTGGTCGCCGTTCGCCGAACCACCGCCGTGGATAAATCGGAGGCGGAGGTCCTCGCCAGCAGCCAATTCAGAAATTGGGGGAGGAGGCTTTGCCGATGGGGCCTGAAAGTCGTCGCCACCGCCACCGTTTCGTCGATGCTGCACCGTTTTCGATTACCGACTACAGCCGCTGATGGTCGAGGGAGGGGGTGCAACACCGGCCGAGTTCTGTTTTGGGAGAGAAAGGAAGAAAGATGGAGAAGGAGACGGGTTTGAGGAGTGAAAGGGTTGGGTTCTCCATTTTATACCCAGCCACTTTCCCCAAATATCGAATTGACCCCAGACCTTTAGCCACCTTTCAATTGAACCCTCAAGTTTCTAATAACCCCAATTTCAGCCCTCCGATTTATTAAAAACCTCGATCCAGCCCCTGAAACATTTTATAAAATTATATTTCAGTCCAGGTTTACTATTATTATTATTATTATTATTATTATTATTATTATTATTATTATTATTATTATTATTATTATTATTACTATTACTATTACTATTACTATTACTATTACTATTACTATTACTATTACTATTACTACTAAGAATTTTAAATATGAAAATACTAACTAAATATATTTTCAAATCGATTAGGTGACGAGCATTGGGGGGACTTAGGATTCAACAAGTGCATATCACTCGATTTCCACGACATATTTACGAGGTAGGGACCACTGACCTATTTTATGCTAAATTTTGCTTCTCAATATTGTTCAATGTGTATCATGTAATCTAGAGTACGACTTAATTCAAAAAATCGAATTTTATAGCCAAGGGTCTTTCTCAATGTGCTATCCACGAATTAAAACCGGTCACCATAAAAGTTGTTATCGCGTTTTAGCTGCAGTCAAAGTATTTTCTAAAACCAATCATGAATTAGAACCGGTGGCCGTACAAGTTGTCATCGCGTTTCTAGCTGCGTAGTCAAAGTCGACGTTCTTCTAAAACTATGAATTAGAACCGGTAACCGTACAAGTTGTTATCGCGTTTCTAGCTGCAGTCAAGGTAATTTCTAAAACCAATCATGAATTAGAACCGGTGGCCGTACAAGTTGTCATCGCGTTTCTAGCTGCGCAGTCAAAGTCGACGTTATTCAACAACTATGAATTAGAACTGGTAGCCGTTACAAGTTGTTATTGCGTTTTTAGCTGTAGTCAATGTCTATGTTTTTCTAGCACGCTATTCTATGAATTATATGGTTCAATGTGCTATTTTTGAGTTCTATGATTTAGTTGAGATATGTCAGTGTAACTATTGAGTACGTTGAGCTCATCCCAAATCAACGACGTGTTTTTCAGGTACAAATGAAGATATCGAATGAAAGGTAAACGAGGAGGGGAACTAAAACTGTTGATGTTGGATTTTATGTTTTAATCTTTTTTTACGTTTTATCCACTGTTGAAAACTTGGTTATTTACATTATGATTATTTCCGCTGTGTATTTCTTGAACGTTTTGAAAAATGTGAATCTTTTATGTTAAAATCGTGAAAATTAGACATTTATTGTGACGCCAAGATTTCTCCATTTAATTATTTAAAAATATAAAACCTTTTTCGACTAAAGTGAAATCGGGGCGTTACATATTGAGTTGGTGATAGACCCCTTTCAGATTTTCGTGATCCTCTTGAGTATCCCCATTACCATGTTAGGCAGTTGTCGACGAATGGCAATTGAGATATGGGGAAGTTGGAGGAATGGCTTGTGGATCGGTTTGGTTTCAGTTGGAAGATTGTGGCAGTTCCTATATTTGAGGTAGATATGGATAACATGTCTTCGAAACATATTCTTGGGCATTATAGTAGTTTAAATGTTTAAGCTTTTCTTGAGTTGTTGATGAACTTTTCAATTTCACAATTGTTGTCTTCTTGCTTCCTTTCAAACTTTTTACCTCTTTTGGCATGCTTTAGGTAGTTGGTAATGTAGACCAAGTCAGTTTAGCCACATTTAGCTTGTAGTTGACTTATAGTATAGAGTAGATTTCTAGGTTAGCAGATGTGTAAGATTAGCTTGTTTAGTTTATTCAAGAGTAGTTTCAAAGTCTTTTCCTTCCATGCCTTGTTTTATTTTATTTATGCTTGATTTATGAGTTCATGATTTTACTAACTTTGATTATGGATTTCTTAATTGGTTTAATTATGTTCATTCTTGCTCTTAGTCTATGTTATTACATTTCTTGATAGTCTTAGATTAGAATTTATGGGCCGAGGGGCTAAACAATTTAGAACCATTAATTGGTAATTATCGGGTGTTTAATTGAGAGTCGGGATTGACACCACCAGTTTGTAGATTAAGTGTTTGATAATTTTTCAATTTATCATGGATATGAGTTTAGAACCATAGACCCTCATTTTATTAATATCTTCAATGTCCTCCATTTCATTTCTTGTCAAATAAATTATCATTTTGGTTGCTATAAACTCAAAAATTGAAATCTGATCGTGTGTTTAGCTTAGATTTTTCTTTATTTTCCTTTTCGTGATTAAAACACAAAAACCACTTCTTATTAGTCATTCTCTTGAGATTTGACTTAAGTTACCTCACCGCACTACGATCGTTCTCGTTCTCTTGCGGGTGATCCTTAAACATTTGTAAAGTTAGTGTGTTTGAGATCAAATCAACCTCCATTACCTCCTCCCCCCGGGGTCACAGTTGGATCCGCTGTTTTATCACCTTGTAGTCGGTCCTCTTTCCCCACCCTGCTTGCAAGGTGACATGGGGTGTGATGTCAGGCTAGCTTCCACCCGCTAGTGAACCATCAGCAGCCCAGAGTGCTTTCTCAAATACCTTGGTACTAACGTATTAATATTCATAGTGGCTGGATAATGCACTTCAACTCTCGTCTCTACTCAATGGCTTGTTTTTGATGTGAATGATGAAAAGATCGAACACCATGAATCAGATCGAACCGCTCCACACGTAATTCATTAACCGGTTAACTTGCAACACAGAACCGGGGCATTATCGTGTGAACACTCTGAAGCTGAAGTCATAAATGTGTCGTAATAATATGTAATGTGCGTGAAATATCAAAAGTGGAATTAGGTTAGAATAAGTGCATGTATCTCATATTTATAGGTTCTCAAATATGTATTCTCCAAGAAATATGTTACCTTCTTAATTTGGGACTTATTCATAGCCAAATTCATGCGGCTGAACATGGACCATTCTCGAGTTCGAGAACCTCGATAGGTGACATACCGAGCTCATATTAGCCAGGTTTTCCAAACTACCCAACAAGTAATGTTTGGACCCTCCAAGCAAGTGACACATTGAACTGAGGGAAATGTGTAATAATGAACAGTGAATTATTAGTATTTATTAAAAGAAATTAAAAAGAAAAAATTAAATGAATGATGTTGTAATTAATTAATTGTAATAATTATGTATTATGTGAATGACCTTCCTACCCCTAGACCCTAATCTTGTACCTATAAAAGGGACTCCAGTCCTCATAATAAAGCACACCTTTTGATCACTTTTTTCTCTCCTTTCTCTCACTCTTTTCTCTCTTTTCTCTAGTTTTACAACACGTTATCAGTACAGATCTCTAACCAATTGAGATTGGTTGAAAAATAATAGCTTTCAAAACCAAACCCTTCATAAATCAAAATAATAGAAAATTTTCTGCGATTTTAATTCTCTGCGCAGATAATTTTCAGAACCGATTCATAAAGTCTTAACCGTTGGATTGCTTTCAAATTTTTACAATCTATTTAAGACTTATCTAATTACGATCTGAACGGTGGAGATTTTATTTTGAACACTATGGAGTTCAATAATGAATTTTGAACAAAACAGTTTTTTTGTTCATAGAATCGTCAGTGCAGATTTTTTAAAAGATGATTTCACACAATATAACCGTTGGATCAAGTTGATATTTGTATATATTATTAAACACATATACAATTTGATTTTGGACGGTGGAGATCAATTTTATATATCTTTATCATTATCAAAAGGTCACGGATTTAAAATTGTTTTCTGAAAAAATACTAGAGAAATCAATTTCTTTCACCATCAATATATTATTGTAGTTTGTGGAGAAATACAACCATATCTCAGTATATTCTATTTGAATATTATGTATTCTTGAAGAATACTATGAGGTCTACAATTGCTCAATATATTTTATTTGAATATTATGTATTCCTGAAGAATACTATGTGATCTACAATTGCTTGTCGATATATTATTGTAGTTTGTGGAGAAATACAACCATATCTCAATATATTCTATTTGAATATTATGTGATAAGTCCAAAAAGTTGAACCACCAAATAAAGGGGGCACTAACCTCAAAATAGAGATCAGCGACCTGAAATTGCTTCCAAACTTGTCACATCGACCCGCCAAGCCCTCCGCAAGTCTCCTGGCGACCTAACTGGTCCTGCAAAACAACGCCTCAGACGGGCCGGATTTCGAGCCCGTTAAGGCCCTCCGACGCTTAAGTTAATAAGCGAAAACCAAACACTCAGCACTTCTCTTCAAAAATAAACCGTAATGTGATAAAGCAATATCAATTTAGCCCCATAATGAGAGGCACTCGCCCCTTTATATAAAGATATGAGAGATCCCCCTCAATCCAGGGTTACCTTCTATAACCACAATTTCATTCACAATACAACTCTACAACCGACTCTCAATTAGGACTCTTTCCACATGTTAAGTTCCCATACATAACAAATCTCTTTAACTCAACAGGCCTGGGCCTATATACAGCCCACCGAAAGCCATATAACACAATCACCTCAAGCCCACGGGCTTAACATTCATAAAACCCACAATCGAGTTCAAGTATACAGCTCAAAACACAAGAGGTCGCGACCCTATATGAGAACTCATCCCCATACTACATGTCGCTACTCTACAAAAATCAGCTCGCTCACACCTCAAGGACACAATACAGCTCGCCCATAATCCAGGAGGAACACCCTCCCCTGGAAATGAGATCACTTACCACAAATAACCTCATACAACAAATAATATCAAGTATAAACATTTTGGTCCGCATCATTATGAATTCTTGAAGAATACCATGAGATCTACAATTGCTCTTGAAGAAGCAATTTTTCTATTTAATTATTATTTTATTATTTTATTTTCCTGTCATGTGTTTTAATTATACAATTCAAGTTGTTTCTCCTGAAGTAGAACAACTATATATTATTCCGAAAGAATATCCGTATGTGTTCTTATTTCATGTGATAATTCAATAGTCCTGAAGAATATATATATTTTTGAAAGAAACATTCATACTTATACTCAAATTATATCATAATTCAATATTAATGAAGAATATGGATTTTTTTTAAAAAAAAAAAATCTAAATTAAATCCTTGTGCTCTGGAAGTATCGCATGTTATGATATATGATACTTATTCCTGAAAAAAATTAATATTTATGTCCTGTTGACATTATAGTGCTAGATCAATATTATTTTTCATGAGATTACCTTTATTTACTTTCGGGCAATTGATGAAGGAGAGTTTGTCCACAGTTTCATCAAAAAGTTTTGAGGATCTAGCCACCGGTACATATTTCTCACGAGTAGACTATCCAATTAAGGCACATATTTTATCTTTTGATATAGATGTTAATTTAAATTTATGTGTTTGAATTGTGAATTTGTTCTTGTTCTTAGAGAGTTTTTAATGAACTATATCTTTTTCTTTTTTAAAAAGGTGGATACAATTATATATTTTTATTGAAACTTTATCATGTATTTGCATTCATGAAACTAGAAACTTTATCTTGTTGAATTGATAATTACAGGCAAGCATGAAATATAATCTATGTATTTATGCATTTCTATTTTGAAACTTGAGAATTTTACCCCATTTTTCTTGGAATACATTGCATAGTTGTTAATGTGCATTATGTGGTAATTATAGTACTTTTTGTGATGTGGTTTTTGTTAAGAGGAGATTCATCCAAAATATTATAGTTAATATGATTCTAATGGGATCTACTCATTAATTTTAATTTAAAATATTCATATGGTTCAATTTTTATTACTGTCAATTAGTTAAATGACAAAATTTATATGCAAGCATGATAGATCTGAAATAACAAGTTGTATTTTTCTTTTCTTGATAAAACATGTAATCATTCTTTTCTTGATAAAACATGTAATCATTCTTTTCTTAATAAAACATGTAATCATGTATATTTGCGAACTGTATGAGATTTATTTTTAACTCATATTTATCGTAGTATCTTTGTGAAATATATTTCACAATTCATAATAATCTTGAAGATTATTAAAATATAAATTATGATTACTGAATAAATGTGATGGTATATTATAATTTCTCAATTTAGTATGATATGTTCATGAAGAATATTATAAGATATATAATCTGTATTTTCCTGATGAAAAACAATATGTAGTATTTCAGAAGAATATTAACAATGCTCTTGAAGAAATATTTTTATTGTATGTTTTATTTAATTATTAACAATATTATTTACATGTCATTGTTGTATTATTTACATATGATTAAGTTGTTGTTCTTGAAGTATCACAACTAATAATAATATTTCTTACGAACATTATATGCCCCTTGTTTCGTCCTGAAAATCACACCAAGAACGCCGACACCTTCCTCTGAAAATTTCTCGACCTGCTTCAACAAAAACATGTTAGAAAGGACCACCGGGGGTTTTTCGGTGGAAACCTCTCCGATGCTTAAGTCAGTAAAGCGTTTTGATCGGAATAAAATAAAATCAGTGGAAGAATGCTGAGAAAATCATACCTCCTCCAGCCCCAAAGCTGGAGTATATATAGTTATTCATCACATGGGATCTTTCTGAGATTCCGGAAACGGAACCCACGAATCTTGGGCCGTTATTCAGACTGATCTGACCAGGAAGCTTCTGCCAAGGGCAAGACAGCTCTGGCTTTATGTTTCTCAAATTCCTGACCTGCTCTCCTTGGAACCTTATCCAAGGTTAAAGCATCAGATCAGTTCAGGACAATATCCCTCGGAATAAGCCTGTTCTCCATCTCAGTCCTTCTCTCTTGAATCACCAAAATCTAGGTCAGGATCAATCCTTTCAAGCCTGGTCTAACTTATCCCCTTTTTCCTTTAGGCACAGAATAGCAACTCAGGTCATCCCAACCAGAGCTATTTCTTTACACTTGCCCAAGTCATGCATATTCAGGTCGGACCACCCCTTAAAATCATTTATATATTTATTTGTCAATTTTATATTCGTGAAAAATATTGATATATTACTCCTGAAGTAGTGTTATTTATGTCAAATATTGAATTAAATATTTCTTGCTTTTTTAAAATGATACTTTGCCGTATGCTATATTAAAAACCAAGTATACTCGCGAAGGAATAACACTCAAATCAATCATTACTACTTATAATGCCCCGAAGAGCATATTTCTTATATAAAACTTATCACTTTTGAAAAATATATACCATAAGTGTTATTTATATGTTATGGATTCTTATAAATTTCAAAACTTTAAATTGATTGTATTCTTCAAGTAGTACAAATCTCAATAATATCATAAGTAAAGTTGTAATTATTTTGATATGATTTAGAATATTGGTTTTTGTAATGATTTAATATGATTTAGAATATTGTTTTAATTAGTTGGGCAAAGTGGTTAGAAAGTAAAAATAAACCTCTCTCTCTCTCTCTCTCT
>BMAC01001143.1:19675-39157 GCA_014905375.1 Phtheirospermum japonicum
TCCAAAAAATCCAGTCCCAGCAGGTCTCGAATCAAACACATTGACATAAGGTATCACTTTATTCGAGACCTAGTTGAGAGGAAGATTGTTAGCCTTGAACTCATTTCGAACGTATCAGACATTCGAGTGACAAACTCCTTGACCATCTGCTCGTTAGTGGATCCAAAAATAATATCGTCTACATAAATTTGGACAATTAAGATGTGCTTGTTGGATTTAAGAAGAAACAAAGTTTTATCAACTTCCCCTCGTCTAAAATTCAAATAAAGCAAATGTTGAGTTAGCCTTTCATACCAAGCTCTAGGAGCTTGTTTTAAACTATAAAGTGCCTTTTTTAATTTTAAAACAAAATCAGGTTTTTGAGGATCCAAAAATCCTTTAGGTTGTTCAACATATACTTCTTCACTTAAGACCCCATTAAAAAACGCACTCTTAATGTCCATTTGATGTAACGAAATTTTCATATGACAGGCAACAGAAAGCAAAAGTCTTACCGACTCAATTCGAGCAACAGGGGCAAAAGTCTCATCAAAATCAATACCTTCAATTTGCATATACCCTTGTGCGACAAGTCGAGCTTTATTCCTCACAATGTTGCCTGCTTCATCAGTCTTGTTTTTGAATATCCACTTGGTCCCCGTCACGTGATCATTTTCTGGACGTGGAACAAGATCCCACACATCATTCTTGGAGAATTGATCCAACTCCTCTTGCATAGCGCGAATCCAAAACTCATCCTTGAGTGCATCCTCCACGCGCTTGGGCTCTATTTCAGAAAGATACAAAGACTCACGAATTTTAGAACAGTTAGTAGACAAACATACATACCTGACCATTTCTTTGAAATTTATTTGTCGACGTCTTGTACTTCTTTCATCCATATCACCAATRATTTKGCMCACGGGGTGGTTTTTCTGGATTCTGGATGGAATATCCCTCTGATGAAGATCAATGGAATCTGCTGGATCTTCTTCCTCTGAATCAGAATCAGATTCTGCAATTTGGCTCGATGTTGGTATTGATGTTGGTATCCCATTATCAACATGGTTATCAACATCACTTAAGTTTCTGAGTTCAGCGGCTGCATCTTTGTTTTCAATACCTGCACCATCAACTGAAGTAGGAGTAATACTGCCCTGAGGGTTTTGATCATAAAATAGATCATCATCCTCGACAGGCTTGACTCCACTTGTTAGATCATCAAACTTGACATTTACTGACTCAAACATACTTCGAGTTCGAAGGTTAAACAACCTATATGCATGACTATTTTGAGAATAGCCCATAAAGATGCACTTATCACTCTTTGAGTCAAGTTTAGCAAGATTATTTCTGTCGTTAAGCACATGGCAAACACATCCAAACACATGAAAATAGCTCAAGTTTGGTTTCTTCCCAATCAATAATTCGTAGGGAGTTGCACATGAACCTGGTCTAAAATAAGCCCTATTCGTGATATGACATGCAGTGTTCATTGCTTCAGCCCAAAATCGTTTAGCTATCCCATTAGAAATGAGCATAGTTCTAGTCATCTCAGCTAGAGTTCTATTCTTACGTTCAACTATGCCATTTTGTTGAGGGGTAATTGGAGAAGAAAATTCCTGACTAATACCCTCAGAAGTGCAGTACTTCAGAAAAGATGCGTTTTCAAATTCCTTTCCATGATCGGTTCTAATTCTACCAATTTTTACTTTAAATCTTACACATAGCTTCTTTGCAAGTTTTTTGAAAGCCTCAAAAGTTTCAGATTTTTCTTTTAAAAACTCTACCCAAGTAAACCTAGAAAAATCATCAACAATTACGAAAATATACCTCTTACCACCAAGGCTCTCAACCTCTAGTGGTCCCATGAGATCCATGTGAAGCAGTTCAAGGCAAGATGATGTAGTGAGGCTTTGTTGGAGTGGATGTGGCACCCTTACCTGTTTCCCCTTTTGGCATGCCTCGCACACCAGAATGATCTTAGTGTTGAGCTTGGGCAGTCCAGTCACAGCTTCTTCCTTGGCCAACCTATCCATCATCTTGTAATTTACATGTCCAAGCTTTTGATGCCATAGTTCTGCATCACTAAATTGGGACAACCTGCAAAACACATCACTGTGAATTTGGTAGCAATTATCTGAAGTTCTTTTCCCAGTGAGAATACACGATCCATTCTCCTCATAAACTTCACATTTTTCACGGTTGAATTTAACGCTGAACCCTCCGTCGCACAATTGACTTATGTTGCAGTAAGTCTTTCTATTAGCAGCACATTTTCCAATGTTACAACACCAGGAACATGGAGAGTCCCTTGGCCAACAATTTGGCCATTTGCGCCTCCTCCATACTTCACTTTTCCACCTTTAAATCTGACAATGTTGGAGAGCAATTCTTCTGAGCCTGTCATATGCTTCTAGCATCCACTGTCAAAATATCAGGCTCCAGGGACTAGAGATTTCAAGGAGGTATGGATCATATTGCACTTGATGTTGTTTTTCTTGACCCACACTTGTTTGTATCTGATATTGGTATTGATGTTGGTAGCGTGGTTACCAACATTGGACTTGACAAGCATATTTGTTCTCTGAAAGTGTCTTCTTTCGCCAATGATCTTCCAGCAAAAGGGCCGAATGTGGCCTGGTTCTCCACAATGATGACACACGAAATGTCTCCTCCTTCTCTTGTGGCGTTTGGAAGATTTCTATTCTTGACCCGACACTTGCGTGGGTTGACTTGGCTTGTAACCTATTCCATGCTTAGAGGACTCTGGGAAGCTAACCTGCAAAATTTCATCAAGCTTCGTCTTACCTTTGTTTAGATTTGAAATTGTTCTTCGAACAGTGGTCAGTTCGTTCCTAATCTTTTCAAGCTCAACATCCTTCTTGGTGAGAGATGATTCCAACCGGACAATAATTTCGAACTGATCCTCCTTTTCCTTGGTTAGCTTCTCTACTTCTTTTGCAAGATCTTTTGCTTTGAGTACCTGTTTACTCCAACTGACATACAATTCTTTGTGATCTTCACTCAGCTGCTCGTATTCCTCATAATAGTCAGTGGTCTCAGCATTCAGGCACACGATGTTATCTGCAAGCAAACCAACATGGATATCGTCGTCCCAAACAACATGGGAGAATAATGCTGGGACTGGATCAAGTGACTCAAAATCATTGAAGTCTTCAGTAAAGTCAGTAGCAATCATACTTTTCTTTCTAAGAAAGTTGGGACACTCATTCTTGTAATGTCCCCAACCTTTGCATTCGTGGCATTGTATCTCGCTGAGTTGTTTTGAAGAGCTTGACACATTGGAGATTGAATTTGAGGACTGAGATTGTGGAAGAGTTCGTCCAGTAGACTTTGGAGTGGATATTTGTGTCCTTTTCCTTGTACTTGAGCTTCCAGAGTTGTTTTTCTTCTTCAAGAATTTGTTGAAGCGTTGAGTAACAAGGGCCAGTTCATCTTCTTCGAGAGTAGTCGACTCTATCCTTTTAATAATCCCATTAAAATCGAATTCCTCGTCATCTTCATCCCCTACTTTATTTAAATCAGAAGAGTAAGCAACATTCTTCTCTTTCGAGCTAGAGGTGACGTGTTCCATCTCGTATTGCTTGAGGTTTCCAACTAAGGTGTTGAAATYGATGTTATCAACATCCTTGGTTTCTTCTATTGCCACCACCTTCATGCTATAATTCTTTGTAATGGATCTTAGCAATTTTCCTACAAGACGAGAATTTGTTATGGGTTCATCCAACTCTTTGCACTCCTCTGTTATTTCTGCCAATCTCACAGAGTAGTCCATGATAGATTCTTTCTCATTCATTCTCATAGCCTCGAATGTGTACAAGAGCATTCTTAATCTGGATTTCTTCACGCTTGTTGTTCCTTCACACACCCTTTGGAGTGCATCCCATGCATCCTTTGCCGACTCACAGTTCTTGATGATTCGATAGTAGCTTGCATCTACATAGCCACACAAGGCGTTGATGCATTTAGAGTTCCAATTTGCAGCAGCTGCTTCGTCAGCAGTCCAATCTTCCTCTTTCTTGGGAATGGCATCACCCTCTCCATCCGTGACACGTGGCTTTTCCCATCCAACAAGGACGGTCTTCCAAACACGTTCATCCATGCTCTTCAAGTGCCACCTCATCCTCTGTTTCCAGAGAGAATAATTCTCACCATTAAGGATTAAAGGCCTCGGGTTGCCTTGAGCATCCATAGCACCTAAAAAATAAGGATCAATACTTAAAAGGTTAAGTAACCTGCTCTGATACCAATTGTAAAATTAGAAGGTTTATGGATATACGAATAATTCTCAGATTTCACGATGTTGTTAATCAATGTTAACAACATCAGTTAACAACATCGACCAGAGTAAATTTAAACTTATGCAGCGGAAATTAAAGAGCGAGAACACGATTAAATAAATTCAGTTCACAAGTAAATACTTGTGAACTTGGGTGTACAAACCCGAAAACTATATTACTTTTACTTTACGTTCAATACAGAATATGAAGTAATATATGAAAACTAAATATCAAGAAACTTGATACTAAATACTTGTTGCCAGAATGGCAAGATCTCTTCCGTTGGTCACGCAACTTCAAAGATCTTGTAACTCACGAACGTTGGCTCCAAGTAGTTTTTTTCTTCGTGTTCTTCTTCTCTTGTGCGTCGTCCTTGCGTCTTTCCTTCTTCAAGAAATCCCGTGCGTAAATCTCTAAAAACCGTCTCACCAAGCTTTAGGATTTCTAATGTCTTAAATAGACAATTATAAGATCCTAAACTTGGTAAATACCTAGAAACAAATCCTAGACACAATCTAGACATAATTAAAGTCTTGTGCATAAACTTGGAAACATAATATTGACCTATATGTAGTTTCCTAAATTATTTTGTGCCCAAGAAAGGCAAATAACAAAATAGGAATTATTGCCAAGAATACATTCCTCAACAAGAATAATTGCTCTATTTTCTATGAGAGAAAAGTACCGTATGTATCTAATAAATACACTTATCATTTGCTAGTAAATTTATTTTCAAAGTTTATTGATGATTTATATTTTGTTGACTATGGTTGGCAAAAGTAATTGATATGTCTTGTGATATTTGTTATATCATTTGATGAGAATAATTTTTGTAAATATGTGAAATGAGTATTTAACAAGTATGCCAAATATGAATATATATGTGAAACCCCTGTCTATGGCTTATAGTCAGAAGCCTCCATCAAAATTTAAACAAGTGCAATATTTGTAATCGCCCCACCACATGTCATAATGGATAGCAAATGCTGAGAACATATCAAATAAAAATACATTTTTCTCATAATTTGTTAGTCATTGTATATTCTCAGCATTAGGGGGAGGATAGAAATATGTTATGGTAACAAGAAAAAACAATAAAATGTATATGTCATGGTAACCAAAAATATGGAATGCATAAATATAATCTTCGCAAAGTTTAAAACAAACCTGAAGTTTGTAGCGAGAATTTTCATTTTAGATTACTGACTAAAAGGTTATCAATGGTTTTCAAGTTTAAAAACTCAAACTTGAAAGTTATATAAAATCCTATAAGATGATTAAGATGGCATGCCTGAAGCATGGTAACGATTGATTCTAATATTATCCTTTATATGGAGCAATTATTTGTGATGGTCTTCTCACTAAACGATATACTCCAGTAGAGTAAACAGACATAACAAATTATAAACCCTTGAAGAGGTTCAGGTACCTGATGATAATTATAGAACAAAGAGATCTCGATAAGTTATGTGTATATAATTGGATCAAATAGAATCAATAGAATTTAGTCGACTATATTTATACTCATGAGCTTAATGATAGCGGGGATGATATTTTTGAATTAATTAAAAGTTATTGACACAATTTTTTGGCCAATATTAAATATGCAATCTTATAGATTGCTATATGTTTAACTAGAAATTCATTCATATGAAATAATTTCTCAATAATAAATAAATAAATATTTATGCTACAAGAGCATTCTTTTACGTGGTGGATGATATTAAAAGTTGAAGTTTCGCTTAATCGACAATATAAAACAATATCATGGATGAAATGAAATCCTGGAAGGATTTTGTTATGCTTGAAGTGTATTTGTAACATTGTCATTAATATGATAAGATATGCATTGCACTCTTTTTCCCTTAACTGGGATTTTATCGGATTTTTCCATTAAATTTTTTAATGAGGCAACATTATGAGCATATTTAAAAAATAATGTACTCTTTTTCCTTGACTCGAATTTTTCCCATCGGGTTTTTTCCTTATAAGGTTTTGACGAAGCACATTCTTTGCATAATATTATATTTCAGAGTTTGAAAATAGACAAATGATAAACTCGAGAACTACTACCAATTGAAGTCATGGGGAGCAGCTATACTTTTATTCCTTCAATCAGTTTTTTGTCCCACAAAGTTTTTCTGGTAAGGTTTTGATGAGGCAACATTTGAACACTATAAGTGTGAAAAGAAATATTTCATATATGACGCAACTCATATGTGACTAAATAAAAGGTAACAAGACAGAATATATATCTCTCGAACTTTTACAAATAAGATCTACAAAAGAATGGCGATATCGATATCCAACAAATTCGCTCATATGATAATTTGGCGGACTTATTCACGAAAGCATTGCCATCATCATCGTTTATAAGATTGGTACACAAGATTGGAATGCATCGACTCAAAGATCTGTAGTGATGATTTTCAAGGGAGTAGGGTTGTACTCTTTTTCCTTCGACCAGGTTTTATCCCATTGGATTTTCCTGACAAGATTTTAACGAGACAGCATTTTTAAGGTCATTCAAGGGGGAGTGTTATAAATAATTAATTATAATAATTATGTATTATGTGAATGACCTTTCTACACCTAAACTTTAATTTTGTACCTATAAAATGGATTCTAGTCCTAGTAATAAAGCACACCTTTCTCTTTTCTCTAGTTTTACATCAAATGATTCGCAGCCTCACTCCCAAATGCCTTTTTTTTTTTTTAATCACAAAAACTTGCGCAAAAATCGCCTTATAACAAGGCGGTGATAAGTTTTGGATGAAATTATTGCTTTATAAACATAATAAAGCATCAAATATTACTTAAATCGATAATAATATTAAATTAATACTTCTAAACCTCAAGTCTAAATATATCTCACCGTGAGACTCTCAAATAATGCGAAAAATCTAGTTTAGTACTCTGTAAAGTGTGGATTAAATTGGAGAACGTAACCTTACATTGCTCTTAAAAGATTTGCCATCCAAAATGGCAGAATAAAAATAAAATTAGAAGAACTAAAATTCAGTAGTGCATATATTAGAATCAAAACTATTTCAAAAGCTTTCAAAGCCTTTAGTTCTTGTCAGATTTCCCAGAAATGATGTGAACATTCACATTCAAACATATGAATGAAAGCTACAAGTTATAACAACAATTTCTTGAGGTCCTATTTCGCAAGGATTACAGGCATCAACTAACGTTATATACACTCCATATGAATGAAAAATAATGAAAACAATTCAAAAACAGAAGACTGATAACCCTTCATCTTTAGAACATGCATTTCTTGCACATATGCACACAATTTTGTGTTTTTTTTTTAACTTAATGGTAGCCCCGGGAACCTCTAGATTGATAGAGCTCCAACTTTCCTTTGGCCTCCGGTAACAAATTTTCGACAACTTCAACTTGGATCAAGGAGGCTTGTTTGGATGCCCATTCAAGCACAGTTAGTACCTCAGCTCGAGCAAGTTCTTCACTGTCTGGGACATGCATAGCAATGTAGCACAGCAGAATCAATGCATAACTCTGAACAATCTGCTCTCCAAAATAGACGAGCTGAACAAGGTGTTTTGCCCCTCCAACACCAATGATGGCCTTAGAGTGATCAAGGTGCAAATAGTTCTCCGAGGAAGCAAACTTAGTGAGCGCAATGCAAGCTTCCCTAGACACCTCTGCTTCTCTTTCATCAAGCAACTTCACCAGAGGGTTTATCATCCTTGTCTCTGTAGCCTTGAAAGTCCTAGCCAAATTCCCAATAGCCTTGATACAGGGAACAAGGAGTTCTGAATCGGCCTTCTCAATCACTCTAAACAATTGATCGACGACTGCTTTGCAGGCAGGGGAATTGGGCTTGAACGCTGATCTTCTCAGCTCAGCATCTTCCTCTGCCACTGCAGTGATCTCCATCAATGCCATAGCAGAATTGCTCTGAACTTCTGATGCCCCTTTCTCCAAAAGGACCGCAAAGCACAACAATGCTCTCGACTCTGTGATGCTTCGGCAAATGGGAGAGTTACCCTTAGCCAGGTGCCAAAGGGCTCTAGCAGCCATTGCCTTTATATATGCCTTGGTTGCGGGGACCTCCATTTCCCTGGCTCTATTGCTCGCCCCGGATAGCGAAAGACTCGTATGGTGGTGCACAGAGTTGTTGACCACCTTTCCACCATTGTTGTTGCCGTTGGCTTTAGCAAGATTCTTCACACCACTGCTACCCTTGATAGACATCGTACTAGTAACAACATTGTACATCTGATTAGGTTGCTTATTCCCCGAAGGATGAGGTAATGGGCTCTTGTCATCATCCACATCATTACTCTTCCCCTTAATCGTCCCACTGTCATTAGCATCGGTGGAATTGACCGCACTATTATTACTCGCCAACACAACCGCAGCGTGCATCGACGTGGCCTTGCTAACAATAGCGTACTTGCTATGCTCCTGCACCGTCTCAAAAGCTAGATGGCTAACAAGCAGGCGGATAATGTTGTGCTGCGCAAACAAGTCTTGGCATTTGGGATAATGAGCAGCAAGCTCCGAGACAGCCCATGCCACGACTGCCTGGACCTTCATAGGTCCTTCTTTGAGGATTTTGGCAAACACTGAGCAAACCCCAGCGTGTATCATATGTTCCACACTTTCAGGGTCTTTCCCAAGCAATCCAATTGCTCTGGCCGCATTCTCCTGCCCCTCTACTTTCCCTTCCTTGACCAATTTCAAGAGAGGGCCAACCCCACCTTCCTCAATGATCAATTTTCCATACCGATCGTTATCTCGAGCCAGAGACACCAGTGAAGCTGCCGCATCGCCTCGATCATCCACCGAGCCCGTGTACAAGATGGCGATCTGCTCCCATATGAGGCAGAGGATCGGTTCATTGGCGGCGATTGGAGGGAGGCCGAGATACTCGTCATCTCGATCATCGGTGGAGGCTGAAACCCGAAGGAGCCAGGACACGTCCCCAATGGAGTTCTCCAGTTGGGACGACATCTTGCGGAAGGCGGCGGTGGGTATGATGGTGAAAACACGCTTCATCAGGCCGTGGCCGCGGCATTTCAGCACAAGGGCAAGCGCCTTTTCCAGGACTTGCTCCGTGTCGTCGATGATGCGGCGTGTCGGCCGCTCGTACAGATCGTTGCTCGCACGCGCTGCCTGACGGAGCAGACCGGCGAGCTTCTCGGTCTTGGACTTGAGCTCCGCGCATTCTTGCTTGAAACTCGCCGCGTCATCCGCTGCCTTTACCACTTGGTCTGTTAACTGGATCGGCTTTGCTAAGATCTGTTTCACTAAATCCCCCATTAAACAAACCAGATCACAAGCCCAATTAAACGAACAGAACGTCGTCAACTGGGATTCTCAACAAAATTCAAAAAAGTGGATCAACGGGGGGTTTGGGAAAATATGTGAAGTGAGGGGGATTGAGACAATTTCTTACAGTTTTGTTTTGTGTTCAGAAAGGGAGAAAAAAGTCAAGAAACACAGGGTATGTATGGCGACGGCGTAGGTGACTGACTTGGGAAAAAGTAAATCGACGTGGTTTATAAGGTCAAACGCGGTTTTCTTTCTTCTAAACCTTTTTCGCAGATAGGCTTTACTATTAAAGTCTTGTTTTCCATTTATACCCCACGTCACTAGGGAAGTTAAGTTGTGTGATTTAATATATAATTAAACAGATTACATGCCTGTAAGAAAAAGTAAAAAACTCGGTATGTATGATAATAATGAACAATAAATCTATTGTTTTGAAACTCCTAAAATAATAACCGGGTCTATATTTTCTTTTAATGGATGGAGCAGTACTAGTAATATCTGTATATGTGATGTGGAATATGAATGAGTTGGCAGCAAGGTACAGTATTATACTACCGCTATGTGCCAACGCCTTCACCACTAATGGGGTCATAATTCTATTATATTCCTCACCTAATGTTTCATTTAATTGACCAACTAAATAAATTCATCGTGCCAGTGCATATTGGCAACTTTGAAGGCATATATGTTCAATTTTAAAACGAATTGTAGTTTTTTTTTTGTTCTAACAGAAATGAATTGTAGTATTAGAAGTGCTATTTGGTTTGGACCGGACAAATTATACTATGTGCCGGTTGTACAATGTAATGATGCATTTAAAATTAATTTTAATATATTGTATGATAAATATAAATATTTTGTATAGTAAATATGTATGTTATATATATAATAAATATAATAGTGTTAAAATTTGTGTTTTATTTATAATTCTGTGTGATGATTTTTTTTTTATAAATAGAAAATATATATAAATACAAAAAGAAAAACAAAGTATACACGAGGACCTCAACACTGATCTAAACGAGCTAAAATTGTCGAGAGGGCCTCATTAACCTCTTAAAGTAAATCCACTCTTGTGCGATAAACATTTGTAAAGGAAAGAGTAACCCCCAACATTTTTTAGCAAGAAAGCTGGGATTAACGAAAGAAAATCGATGTTCAAAAAGCATCAACATACAAGTTGAGGTCCTAAAATAGCTTCATCGCAACCCGCAATTGGGTCGAGGGATAGTTGTCGAAAGCCGACTGCCAACGAGAGCACAAAACCCAAGAAAGACAGTCTAACAATTTGTGTGATGAATATATGTGTTTTTCTGTGATAACTATTAATGTTACGTGTGATGAACATGAATGTTTTGTAGTGAATTCCCATTGAGACGATTGAGAATTGAATGTATATGTATGTTATGTGTGATGAATACATATATATTATGTGTGATGAATATGACTTATGATAAAATAAAATCCTCAATACAATAATATTCATCACATATAATATCCATATTCATCATACAAAATATTCATATTCATAACACAATGCGAACCAGATGTACCGTGTATTGTGCACCCAAGTTCATGGTATATATCCTCTCTTGGACCGTGTCGAATTGGAAGATGATTAAATGATATCTAATGATAATTATAATCTTATTATAATATAGGATAAATAGAATGAGTCTTATGAGACACCACACTTTTATAGTTTCACATCCAAACCACAAGATAAAAAATATAGGGTGTCCTAGGGAGTGTGTTTCGGCAGGCGTCTTTCGCATATTTCAGGGCTTTGTGAAAGGTGGCTTGTTGAAGTGTAGATTTTAGTGGTTTTGAAAGATGAAAAGGTCCATGGCTCGGTTTAATCGGAAATCGTTTCAATTGATGAATCAAGGTGTTTTGAGCTTCGAAAAATAGAAAGAAAATGAAAACAAGCAAGTAAGCTATCTAAACTACCCTAAGAATTGAAAAGCAAGTTGGTAGGATGCCTCATCGGATGCCTCAAAACATGAAAATACAAGCCACAATGAAAGTAAAGCTCAAACAAGCAATGTTTCACCATGTACAAGCATGCAAGCACAAGGTACAACTATACTTGCATGGAGATTAAATCCTAAATAATGCATAGTAATGAAAAATATCAACACCAATAGCAAGAGCAAGGATAATTGATCATAAAGTTTAAAACTTTACGTAAGAAACCAAGCAACAAGCTATAGATCTAACATATAGCATGAAACAAAGCATGAAATCAAAAATCTAAAATAAAGCATATGAAAAACTTAAAGTCATGCCAATCCAAGTCCAGATCTATGATTTAGATGTGTCACTCATCTAGATTCTATAGCCTAATCACAAGTTTCAACATGAAATCAAGTTGCTAAGACAAAAGCATAAAATAGAAGAAAGTGCATGAAATTGAAGAACAAAACTTGAAATTAAAAGGAAAGCTTACTAAAATTAAATGGGAAATCCCAAGATTGAATTACAAATGAAAGTACTAATCCAAAGGAGTATTTGGATCCATCTTGAGCTTACAAACCCAAGGAAATTGCTTGAAAATTAAATCCAAAACCTAAGAGAGAGAAAGTAGATCTAGAGGAGAAATGAGAGAAAATTAATCCCAAGGCTCATGCATGAGTTGGGGAATGAGTGGATATTTTTCTGGGGTTAAAAATGGGGTTTAAATAGCTATTAGTAGGGGTAAAATCATAAATTCGCGTTGATTACCGGACTTCCAGTCGATCGACTGCGGTCGATCGACAGTAAGCAGTCGATCGACTGCTTCTTGGAGAAGTGTCGATTTTTGGGAAATCTCTGGAATTAAGTCGATCCTTGAGCAGTTCAGTCGATCCGGGAGTGGGCCGTCGATCGACTGCAGTCGATTGGGCAGCAGGCAGTCGATCGACTGTGTCTTGGAAAGGAGCCGATTTTGAGAAAGTCCCTGGAATCGAGTCGATTTTCAGCGTTTCAGTCGATCCGGGAGTGGCAGTCGATCGACTTCCAGTCGATTGGTAGCTTTTCAGTCGATCTCAGCTTCTTCCGGTTCGGTTTCTTCATTTCGGCACGGATTTTGGACTTTAAGGTCTCGACTCGATCTTAGGCACATCCCAATGCAACTTAGAGAAACTCTAACTCCCTTGGCCACCTACATCATAAGAATTTGGACTCAAAAACCCATGATTTATCATTACAACACACCAATCAATCTCAAACTTAAAAACAATAGAATAATCTAAAACCCTAGCAAAATAAGGCTCAAACTACTACAGATAACACTAAACTCTAACTAGAAACACAAGACAAAATGCCACAATTACATGCAAAATACTTGTCGAGATACTTTGGTCGGGGTTTTGTTTTCCAAGCTAAGTTAGAGGTTGCGATGATTGCTATTAAGGAGGCTACTGCCAGGGGCTGGAATCTGATTCCTCGTACGTAGTTGACTTGTTTGCCAAGCGTTGTCGAGATGTGCCTTGGAGATTCTTAGCACGTTGGCGTCAGTTTTTTTCCTCACCTCTTCTATGGAGTTTGTTGAGGATTTTATTCTTGGGAATAATTCCTTATTTAGTTGTTTGCCTTTCTTGGGCTCAAAATAAATTAGGGAACTAGATTTATGACTTTATTTCCTTTTATTTATTTCCTAGATTATGTTTAAGATTTTATTTAGTTTCCTAGTTTATGTTTAGAACTTGTTTTACTTGTTTACCAAGTTTAGGACTCTAGGGCTCTTGTCTATTTAAGACAAGACAAGGACATAAGAGAAAGACATCTCTTTTATACACGGCTTATCCCTACGAAAAGAAAAAGAGAGACGCAAGGTTTTTGAGACGCAAGAAACAAAGGAGCACGCGACGCAAGGCAAGGAAGAACACAAGCAAGATAGCTACTTGGAGCCACTGTTCGAGATTAAGAAGTTCTTCGAAGTTGCGTAACCAACGGAGAAGATCTTTTCATCCAGGCGACAAGTATTTAGTATCATGTGTTTGATACTTTAGTTTTCATATATTACTTCTTATCTTTTTGTATTGATCGTGAACAAAGAAAGTAATATAGTTTTCGGGTTTGTACACCCAAGTTCACAAGTACTTTTACTTGTGAATTGAATTTAAATTGCTGTGTTCTTGAGTTTAAATTTCCGTTGCATATTTTTAGTTAAACTATGGTTGATATTGGTTTCAGTGTTGGTTAACATTGAAAACAACATCATATACTGATACTTATTTTCAAAACCATAGACCTTCAAAATTTTACAGAGTTCATGGTTTCGTATGTTTTTTCGGAGGGCAATCGTGTTGTCGATGCTTTGCCCATGTCTGAGTCCCCCAGGTTTTCCTGGTTCATGTCGCCACCGACTTTTCTCATTGATTTGGTGAATGATGATATACTGGGCAAATAAATATTTCATTCGTCTCGTTACTCGCTCAGCGTTCCTCGAACTTGTGGTTTCAAACCCGTGGGTGGTAGCTTCATCTCGGCTCGGAAGAGCGCTCCGAGAATGTTGGCTTTTGGATCTCGACTTTCTTGTTGTAACTTGTTTTGGTTTTTGGTCAACTTGTGGCCTTTTACATTTTTTCTAGTTTTTACTTGATTTCTTAGCTATTTGCATGGGAGGGTACTTTTTATTCTATAAAAATTTATCATACAAGGGTGAGTGTACCTCGTGAGGTTTTAATGAGATCCGAAAAAGTACTTTTAATTGAAAGATCGATATCGTGATCCATATAATCCCTTGACTCTTTTTCCTTCTTTTATTAAATATCTCGACTTTATTAAAAAAGTATCAAAATATAATTGAAGTATGACATAATCACAAAAATGTTGTTAGTCATAATACGCAGTAAATTTTATATTACACAATAGTCACTCAATCAAAAGTGTGGTCTCATAATTAAATTAGCACTTTTGTGTTCTCATTTTGTTTTTATTATACACAATAATCAATTAATCGTGTGGTTAATTCTCATTAAATCTTATCTTTAACCAATTAATTTGAATGTTATTTTTTAGATAAATTGAAATACTAATTGTTGTATATCGTATTATTAAAAAACTAGTGCTTAACCCGTGCGATAAACGAACGAACTATGATGGTTTGTGTTAATACAATCATGTAAGAATAATAATATTGAATTATTAATAGAACATAACAATATATATATTTGTGTGTGTATTGAAATAAATCAAAGGAATCATTACATAGTCGACAAATTCAGTTAGCTCAAGTGATAAGACTGTCCACTACATAGGGCTTATATTCTCGATTCTAGTGACCTAAGAATATGTTTGAAACTGATTTTTCTTTTTTTCTAAATGAATTAGGTTTTGGGTGTTTAACTGTGCGATGCATGTACCCTCTATGTTTGACATTGTATTATAAGTGATAATATTTGTACAATTTAACGTTGTAATGATAGAATAATATATTTTCTTCTCAAATTATATAGACCAAATACTGAAAAGTCAGTAACAAACTTGCAATTAACTGACAAAAATGTTGTAGGTATACTAAAAACTTTAGATTCTGATGGTAAATATTTGTCTATAATAATTTTACCTATAATTTCCAATTTTCATAGTTTTACTAACAACTTTTGTAGGTAAATTGATTTTGCTTATAGTGAATCTTTGAAATAATCGAAGTTAAATCACCACACATCTGAATTCTAAATGAATAAATTTGAATATTTTTATATAAGTCTCATTTATCTATATTTAAATATATTTTTGTGAAGTAATATAATTTATTTAGTCACATTTCTTAAGTAATATTTATAATATTTATTTTTGTCCTCTAGAATTATATTATAACATATTATTCAGTTCAAATTGTGTACCTGTTTCGATTTTTCATAGTTGATAGTTTTTAAATATTTGATCATACTCGTTCATCAAGAATTATGAAAGTAGAAGAGTTATTGAACTCATATCCACGTAATGCCTAACCCTTCCAATTATAAACCTATTAAAATATACTACATTCGTTTATTTTTAATTGTCATTTTTAATTTATGCCAAAAATAAGGATATAAAATATTAACTAATATATCCTAATGAATTAACAACATTCCTAATTATTCTTTCACCCTCTTTCCTCGCAATCATCTTACTATCATATATTGTTATATGTTAGTCTTAATTTATTATATTAATTAGATCAATTTGAAAGAAAGTATTAAAAAGTTGTAAAATGATAATTAATTTGCAACAAAATCAAAATTCAAAAATGATATTTAATATGAATCGGAGGGAGTGGTTAAGAAGAATCAGTTTATTGAAAATAATAAATCTTACTTGTTTGAATTTAGAATGTACAAAAGTTGCACATTATCGCTTTAATTGTCAAAGAGATATAAAATTATACCAAAAGTTAAAAAAAAGATTTAATAAAAATAAGGATTGAATTAATTAATTTATATTATATTTTTTTACACATTTATTTGGTTAATATCATCAAATGATATTTAGATTTTTTAAATAATTTTAAATTTCACGTGAGTATCAAATTACCAAATTTCCACTTTTCGCGTCGAAGTCGTATAAAATCTCATAACTAATTGTAAATCATTATTCTGGTAGGACAAAATTACGCCGACATCAATAAGTTTTAATTTGAAGTGTATGCCATTATGTGAGTATATATTACTTATGAGTTTACATACAAAGGCTCTAGAAAATTAAATGTCTTGGGCTCTTTTATACTTTCGAGGCTGCCTGCGTTGTTGCCTCCACACCGGAACCATCGCCAATCATGTTTGATGCTGACGTGTAGTTCTGATCCGCTGCCAGATTACGTTGGATTCCTTCAAGGTCCATCATCATACTCATGCCTTAGCCTCAGACTTTACCACATACGACGCTAATTGGTCGAGCAAGGAATTTGAACCACAATACTCTGCCTTATGCTCGAGAACCTGCACCAAGAAATGAGGTTAGAAAGAGGACCAGAGGATTTTCCGGTGAACCCTCCTTAACGCTCCAGTTAATGCTTCATAATGCATATGGATATATAACTTTAGATCTATGAAAAGTGATACCTCTTTCGCTTTAGGGTATCCTTACTTATCCGCTTGGTTGAGCGATTTAAGAAAGTTGATTACTTATTCAACCATTAATCAACACATTTATACGCTGGTAAAAGTTTTTAATAAACTCTCGATAGCTGATTAGACTTAAAAGTTCTATTTTAAAAAAGTTACAAATTATAAATTTTTCTAATCAATTGATAGTTGATTGAGTAATTTTTTTTAATTATTATTATTATTTTCCTTTATAAATTTTTATATGTTAATTTATTGTTTTACATAAGTATTATTTTCAAACATAAGGAAGTTCTTATTTATCAATATAATGATTTTGGTATCGTATTTTTTTTCTTAATTTTATTTTAAATATTTTTTAAGAAGTCTATATTTATTATTATTTTATATTTTTCTTGCCTTTTATAAATATTATTTTTATATCACTCAGTAATGTTTATATCAGTAAATCAATTTTCAATCAGCACATTGCTCAACAATAATTTACAATATACATCATCTACCAGTCATCTCAACTCCTTTAATTACCTCAGTCAAGTAGATCTTAAATAAGAAAAATGAATCATGAAACTTGTACGCAATAATAATAATAACCTGATTTAAATTTTGGCTAATTTTATGATTAACACTCATTTCCAATATTATTTGTCATCACAGTAAAACAAATAGATTTACTCTTACTCTTGTTATATTATAGATTAGGAAAAGTTAAATCACAGTTTAATAGTCTCGAAATAAAATTCAATCCAATTGATTTGATTATTATTGAGAATATTATGAAGCAATTATGAAAATTTTAAAAAATAAATTTCAGTGTATATATTGAGAACTTTAATAAGTAATAAGGAAGATTTAAACTAATATTTAATAGTCTCTAAAGTTTAATAATCATAATATAATAAAACATAAGAATCCCTATTTTATACCCGGCCCGACCCGACGGATTGACCCGAAACTCAACCAAATCGAAGCACTGCCTGATGCGAGTCGATTTAATAGACTGTTTTACACTCATCCCGCTTTGGGTTGGCCAGGCATGAACCGCTGACTCGCGGCCCGAACGGGCCGCTAATTTGAGACTGAATTCTTTGTTATCCTCAAACCATTAATTATATAGTAACCTTTTCAATCTGAACAGCTTGTTTAAATTCGATGTAGAACACAAAATAAGTACGTAGTAACTCTTTTTACCAACATTAAAGTGTTGGAATAATTACAATAATCCGAGCACAAAACTGGAAAAAGAAATCGAAAAACAGAAAACAAATAAATAATTCAAGTCGAGTCGAGATTTAATCTCTGTCCGCAAGACGAAATAGCCCCGGTAGTGCCCTTCGGTTTTGGCTATTCGTCTCCAAAGATGAAACGACTTCGTCTCCGGTATTACAGCACCGTAAATACCAGAGCTCTGGTGAACTGGATAGAAAATGGTCTGAGCTACGAAAGAAATAAAAATGCAGAAATATGTGAATGCAGTATGCTGGGAGTTTTCTGCTTTTTCAGGTTATTTCTTGTGTATGGAAAGTAAAAACGAACTGCAGCTTCTCACCCTTACATAGGGTTCAAATCAGGGGTTACAGCTGCCAATTATATGACGTTCTTAAATGCGTCATAATGCCATTCAAACAGTCAGGTATAGCTAGCATGAACCTGGACTGGTTCATCGTGCATATACATTGCTCGTTTGAATTCAAATAGTTTGGAAACGTTTGAAACGTCTGACTTTTGACCTGATTGGTCAGGAGTTACAAAATTGATTCAGGTGTTAAACCCGCACGTGGCTAAAAGGTTAGCCAGGGTTGAACCAGAACCAGGACCACCCACGGACCATCTCAATCGAACCAATTGCCCAAGACCCAAGTCCCAGGCCCCAGGCCCAAGCCCAGGCCCAGAGCCTAGGACCTAGGACCGAGGTCCGAGGTCCGGGACCGGGCTCGGGCTCGGATCCGCTCGGCTCCGCCGAAGGCGGACTGGCGAACCCAAGTCCAAGAGCCCGCGTGAGCTTCATTTACACAAAGTCCACACAACCCGCTGGGCCCACTTGATGTCCAATCATTAATAGTTAAACACTTTTAAACTCCCTTCCACATTGGATAACTATCAATGTGGGATAAACGATAAGGCTTAAAAGCACCAATCCAACTTCCAAACACCATTTCTCACTCACCAATAAATGGAATTGAGAAATTCAAAAGGCTATAATTATCTACACGACACGTAGAACGAGCCTATACAATTCGTTAACACGAATTATCGCTGTACCAATTAATTAGAATAAATCTAATTTACAAACTTTAATTAGAATAATTCTAATTATTAACAATCCCCCACATGAGTGAGAAACTCCAAAAACGACATGCATGAATGCAAATACATAGCTCAGTCCTTAAGAGACAATAGAGAATAGGGATAGGTGGCTTGTGGCCTTGAACCCTCCTTAGTTAATACTACCGAGCATACCGGCGGATTAGTGAACATAATTCTTGAACTATTCCCCTTTGTGTATACTAAACAATAGTACCAACCCACTAAGGTCTCAAAATTCTTCCGTTCTCACGTTTGTGTCCGTTTCTGGCCATGGACAACTTCTTTGGATTCATAAGTTTCAGTAGAAGCGGCCCTCACTTCTCGCTTACATAGGTGATTCTTCAAATCAGTATTCTGTCATACTCAAGTCAAAGACCTGCACAAGAATCATTAAAAATCAGAGATTTAACCTCACCACGTGACAGATTATAAACTCTACTTTTGCTGTTAAGGAATAGGATCGTAGAGTTTAACTTACCCAGACTTTTGTAGTTTAGTTTTCCCATTGAACCAAGTTTGTGGGATCTCCACTCATCATGGTTGGGTTTTCC
>BMAC01001143.1:55044-66019 GCA_014905375.1 Phtheirospermum japonicum
AAGTCCCAGGCCCCAGGCCCCAGGACCGAGGTCCGAGGTCCGGGTCCGGGACCGGGACCGGGCTCGGGCTCGGATCCGCTCGGCTCCGCCGAAGGCGGACTGGCGAACCCAAGTCCAAGAGCCCGCGTGAGCTTCGTTTACACAAAGTCCACACAACCCGCTGGGCCCACTTGATGTCCAATCATTAATAGTTAAACACTTTTAAACTCCCTTCCACATTGGATAACTATCAATGTGGGATAAACGATAAGGCTTAAAAGCACCTATCCAACTTCCAAACACCATTTCTCACTCACCAATAAATGGAATTGAGAAATTCAAAAGGCTATAATTATCTACACGACACGTAGAACGAGCCTATACAATTCGTTAACACGAATTATTGTTGATTAATTAGAATAAATCTAATTTAAAAACTTTAATTAGAATAATTCTAATTATTAACATAAAGGTTGTAAAAAATAGTACGCAACAACTCTTTTCTATCGGTACTCAATGTTTTAAAAAATATGCACGCGTTCTTATTCCTTTTTTCTAAAAAAGTTCACTTTTTCCTACATAATTGAAAACTTGTTGTAATTATTTTTATATTCACTTATATATCTCTAGCCTATGTAACCATATTAATAACATTAACCTTGTTATTATTCATTTTTTTTCACTCTCTCTTTATAATATTTGGAAATTTAATAAGTCATAAACAAACATTCATATATTTCATTAACATGAAAATATTATCCTTCAAACATATCAATTCAAATATTAAATTTCTTGTTTTTTTTTTTCACTTCGTCTTTATAATATTTGAAGATTTAATATATGAATTGATATATTTGAAGGATAAAATATTCATTTTCTTGAAATATATGAATGTTTGTTTATGACTTGTAAATATGATTTATATGCATATAAGTTATTTAATTTACTTATTTTTTAAGTTACAAAAGAAAATATAGATTTATATTTTTATTATTTTTTGCCAGGGTCAGCAATTGACTCGATGACCCAGCGGTTGACCCAATAACCTGGTGACCTTATGCCAGCTCGGGTCAGTGTCCGGGCCAAGTTTCTAAACATTGATAGGAACATTTATAATTTAGAAACACACTTTTGGTGGGTAAAATGTTGTATATACTATTTATAAAATGTATTTTTTTATATTTTTAAATATACATAAATATATGTTATAGATCAACTAAAAAATTGTGAAATATGGATTATCCTACCAAAAAAAGATGATAAACACACTACAACAAAACTTTCAAATTACAATGGAAAATATCAGTTGGAATTCAATACAAATTTCTGTTGGAATGCCTAATTCCAACAAAATTCTCAACGGAATATAATATAAGTCGTTGGAAAACTTGCCGTCGGAATCACCAAATTCCAACGGTATTCTTACAGAAAGCAGATTCCAATGGAAGTTCCATTAGTTAATTTCCGTTGGAATTGTCAATCTTTAAAATAAACTCCAACGCAAATTCTAATGGCCATTGGAGATTTTGTTGGAATTAGGCATTCCAACGTAAATTTGTATTGGATTTCAACGGATATTTTCCGTTGAAATTTGACAGTTCTGTTGTAGTGACACAATATAATATCTATCCATAAAATGACAGCTAGATATTAATTAATTTGATATTTATATCAATGTATTTTACAAACAAATATGTATATTGGAAATTAGGGAAACATCCTTATATATCTCAAATTATTATCTAATTATATGGTAAGTAATTAAATAATATCTATAACTATAAATATTTATTTAGAAGTTAAATTAATGATTTATACATTCCTTAAAATGTGTTACCCAATTTAGTAACATATTTTGGAGGGAAAATCTTCAGGCTACTATTTATAAAACGCTAGCCTTTTTATATATATAGATAGATAGATAATTTGACGACAAAACATGTTTCTACACATTGTAAGGCACGAATAATTAATAATGGCTGATAGGGCGATATGTGCGCCATACCTGGTTTGGGGTAGCTCTGACTTAGAGTAGTTAGACACATTAAGGGAGGGCTAGAGAAGTCCTGCCTTAGAGAAAGACATAAATAATCTTCCTGCGGACGTCAGGAATATCGGGAAGAGGTGATTATCGTCTGTATCCCCTCYGGAAGATGGTTATCTTGAGGAGATCACTAAGCCYGAGGATTATGTYGGGCCGAAGTTTCAGGGATTGGCGTTTAGCCTGGCYTGGGTTACGGATYTTGTTAGGCCCTCTAGGAAATAGAGATCATCCCCAAGTACAGCAAGACTTGATCTGTTGAGAGACAGGGACATAAAAGACAAGAAGAGCTGGATGACTACAGGTCTGACTCCGTGAATATTGTGGAAATCTCAGAGATAATATAACGCGGAGTGGAGGAAGACATGTTTCTCAGACTCCCCAGGGGGAGGCAAGTGGGACCACTTGTCAGAATTTGTTGCATAACGGCCCGAGATTAGCGGCGTGTGCCCCTGGGATCCCGGCTGGGGTCCCCACTAGGGAAAATTATAAAATATCTCAGCCCCAAGGCTGAGGGAGGTAGGTCATTCCTTCTTATTCTTTTCTGGAAAACACCTCAGGCACTTACTAACTTAAGTATCGGAGAGGTTTCCACCGGAAAACCACCGGTGGTCCTTTCTAATCTGTTTTTGTGGTGTAGGTTCAAGAAGTTCTGAGGCTTTCGAAGTGTTATTCAGGTAATTCATATTTCGGGCTGAGACAATGGCTAAATTTAGTCATTATATATATATCACCTTTATATATCAATACAAAATCCTCTTAATCTATGTGTGTGTTTCGCATGCTTCGTTTGACAAATAATAAATTAAGGTGCTTCGGATACTTATGTGTCATGCAAGAATAATATCTACCTAATTTAGTTTTTTTTATTGTATCTTGCCTAATTTAATATTTCTCTTTTATAATTATATTCTGCCTTAATAATATTATGAAATTAACTAAATATATATTTATAATCATAGTTGAAATTATTTTATTCTGGAAATTTAAATATTAGATATAAGTGAATTACGAGTTATTTGCAACAATCTAAGTATGCAACTAAGTATTAGTAATGACTTCAATTAACAATAAAAATATAAAACGATATAATAATGATTAATAAATATTGATTAGGAACTGGTACAATGTGGTACGAGTTGAGAGTAATAGCTTTTGAATTCTTAAAAGCATGTCAAGTTATTTGAAATAATCTAATTATGAAACTAAGTGTTAGTAATGAAGTAAACCATAAAAATATTAAATTATATAGTGATAATTAAACATTAATTGAAAACTGGTAAATGGGACACACGTTGAGAGTACAAACTTTTGAATTTATCAAAGTATGTAACTAATAGCTATTAACGAGTTTAATCCAAATATTAATGGTTTAATAATAATAATAATAATAATAATAATAATAATAATAATAATAATAATAATAATAATAATAATAATAATAATAATAATAATAATAATTAATACATAAATATTAGACTCTGGTTGAAAAAGTGACAACTTTTTAAATTTTTATAAGTATATAAATAAAATTATTAACGAATTTACTTAAAATATTAGAATATAAAATAATTTAATATACAATAATTAATAAATAAATTAGACATGTAAAAGGACACGGGCTGAGAATATCATTTGAATATTTTATTTTTATATTTAAAACTATGTAATTCTCATAAATATTTTTTAGAGGCAATTGCCAAATACTACATAGAAAACAATATTTTTGTCAAATACTAAATAATTATACAAAATGTCAAATAGTCCAACCATAAATATACAATTGCAAGGTTACCCTTATTAAAAAGTAATATAATAATAATATTAATAAACAATACACCACCACCACTACTCCAATCCACCTCCCGCCGGACCCCGCACCCCCTACCCCCCGCTGCCGGAAAAAATTTCGGCGATTTTTGTAATAGTAAGAAATATTTTCGGTGATCGGAAATAATTTTGTACATATAATAAGAAATAATTTTGTACATATAATAAGAAATTCGAACGTATAGTAAGAATATTTCTGGTGACCGGAATTGTTTTTGTACATATAGTAAGAAACTAGTGTAGACACTCGTGATTACGCGAGCATTGATAAGAAAATCATAAAAATATAATATTTATTTTAAAAATAATTTCATAAAGTAAATATTAAATACAAAGTGAAAAAATAATGTTCACTTTAAATTTGAAAACCTACTTTATACACAATATTATTAATATGCAGATGTCGAGAAATAATTTATCAAGTTCAAAAGCTGAATTATTATTCACTTTAAATTTTGAGAAAAACTCATTGTATACCACATTTACTATTTTATTTTATATTTTACATTGAAACAAATAATCTTGAACCATTTACGTCTCTTAATTCTCAATAAGTTCAAATGGGCTCAATTAGATAAATTTTGTTAAAATTTGTTCATGTCTATACACCAAACCAAGATATTTATTGAAATGAAAATGACTATTTTTCAAACAAAGAGAAACAAATAATTTAGACAAAATATTATAAACGTTTCATATATATATATATATATATATATATATATATAATCGTATATATGTATATGAATACTATAATATTTATAAGATTACGTAGATTGTGTGAACTCACATTAATATAATATAGTATAATAATATATCTGGTAACATAATTAAATATGTTTTTCCATTTAAATTCAATTGCCAAAACAAATTTGTGAGAATTATATTCTTACTAATTACATATTTGGTTATATAACTAATTGTTTTTAATATGCTTTTCTATTTATATGTATGTGTGTGTGTGTGTAAACGTATATATGTATATGGATAGAAACTTTATAATCATGTCAAAGAAACGTACACACACACACACACACACACACACACACACACACACACACATATATATATATATATGGATAGAAACGTATATTTTTATAAAATTATAAATATATTATTCTAACTACAATACATCTTCGAAGATAGAAACTTCATAATCATGTCCAAGAAACTTGCTATCAATTAATATCAATATTAAGTTTTTTCTTTGTGTGGATTTCACTATATTAATAACGGCCAAGAAACTTGTCATTAATTAATATCAATTATTAAGTTACTATATATATATATATATATATATATATATATATATATATATATATATATATATATATATATATATATATTATTCTAACTAACAAACATCTGAAAAGATAGAAACTTCATAATCACTACCAAAAAACTTGCTATCAATTAATATAAATTATTAAATTTATTTCCTTAAGTTGATTAAATTTGTGGGAATTATATTCTTACTACTTGTATATCTATTAATATAATTTATTATGTTTAATATATTTTGAAAATTTACCAAATTAAAACAACTAAAACATCAATATAATTTACTAATTTACCAAACAATCACACCGTGGGTTTCCAAATTTAGGGTGGATAAATAAATTAAGGTCAATCAACTAAATTAATTTCAAAATATATCTTATTTGGTAACCCATAAATTAGGATCAATCAACTATATTTGGTGTCCAAATTGTTGTTTTTATATATTAAGAAAATAATTATGCAAAATTTTAATTTAAGAACTATATAGTTTTGTATGAGATAGTTCTTGTTTGTTGATCCACTATTTAGGGTAATTCCAATATTCTTGTTACCATAAAACATTGAATACACCATATAAGTGAAATCCCAATTTCTCAATTTTTTGTGTCATAGTTGTTTCACAAACTAAAATCTCAGTTTCTCAATTTTTGTGTCATAGTTGTTTCACAAATTAAAACGCTTGGTTAATTAGGGTAAGATGTCAGATTATATATATGTTAATACCACATATTATGCGGACTTTCCGTTCATGATGAATATAAATTAAACTTTTTGTTAATTAACCTAATATTTAGGAAAATACATGGACGTAGATATACTATTTGGTAAGAAAAATTATATATGTAAATGTGATCATTTATGTTTCATGTTAAAAAAAGTTTCTATTTAGTTAATTCTAAAATTATGTAAATTCCGAATATTTCTTTATTAAATAACCAATTAAGAGGAATTTCTATTAATAAGTAAAAGCTATTATTATTTTTAATTTAGTCAAGTAAACTGTCAAATTAAGAAGAATTATTATATACATAAGATCGTAATTCATCATTAAACATTTTTATATATAATGAAATCCAATATATTTGTTTGATATTGAGTTCCCATAAAAAAAAAACTTCCCAACAATAAAAGATCTCTATAAATATTGGACTACATGCACCAGTTTAAATATAATTAATTTATAAAATAATGACTTTCTTCAAAATCTAATTAGAAATTCAAGATAACCTTTGTTTGGATTTTTGTTTGAACCATAGAGAAAATAAATAAAAAAGGATACATTGAAACTTTATGACAGACAACAATAAATATTAAAATTGCATAATTTTCTAATTTTACAAAAGCCTCGCTGTAGGTAATATCAGAATACATATTAATACATATTAATAATGATAATGATATCAATATATATATATTAATACATAATATCAGAATACATATTAATACATAATATTCTATATTTTTTTAACAGTATATTCTGCGTGGTGGCTTTTCTCTATCCGTATCAATTATGTTTAATACAAATTTAATACATAATATCAGAATATATATTAATACATAATTTCAAAAAAGCTGTCTCTTTTAAGATGGATGGTACTTAAAACAATTTCAATTTACATTAATAAAAACACTTGTATCTTTCTATATTTAGTCCTATAATAAAAAAATATTTAAAAAAAGGACCCTATAATAAATAATTTCAATCTACGTTACCAAGTGATAGAAAAAAGTAGGACTCTTTATAATGCTCTACTGATTTTGAGAATATATAATGCTTAAATATATACAAATATTTGAGTGTATGTATATATTCCTAGTCTATGTAATTATATGAAATAATTTTTGAGTGTATGATACTATATGATATTTTGGATATGATTTCTCATACTAATAAATTGCGATGAATATGTTATCAAAAAACAAATCAATTAAATATAATTATATAATCATGTGAGATCTAATCTATTTAATAAAGCTCAATTACTCAAAAACAGACCTTTCTAGTATTAATTATATGTATATATTTTCACTCATGTTAGTTCAAATCGTATTTTAGCTATAGTTAGATTAGCCAAACATGTTTAAGAAGATTTGAATTATATTGTAGAACGATAAAAAACAGGTTTAAAGAATGTAGTAAATATTATTCAAAAATATGACCAAATATTAAAGTAATAAAAGAACAACTGCATATGACCAAAATTAAAGTAATAAAAGAACCACTGCATATTAGGCTGCATTTCGTAGGGTATAATTGTTCCTTAAAATTAGAATTGACTTTTAATGAGATATTTGAATAAGTTAATTAGCTTATAATATTCTAATCTAACAATCTAACCAATTATGTTGAGGGTAATTGATATTTTAAGCAATTATTTTGTGAAAATATGTGAAGGAATAACTAAGTGTGAAAGTTAGATTATAATCGACCAACTAATTGATCTTATTTTGAAAACTACAATATAATGATAAAACTACATATTATGAGAAAATAAAGTAGATTTGTAAAACCAAACACGTGTCCATATTAAAAGTTTTAAATTACCATAATTCAATACAAAAATAATATAGTATGTTTTATTTCCATATCAAGATGTTACCGTTTTAAATGTTTTCAATTAACGTAATCCATGGATGAAAAAAAATACTTGTATCTTTCCATAAGAAACGATTTCAATTTATACATGAATAGATGTGTTATCAATTAGCTTAAGTCATGCACAAAAATGCTTGTGTTTTATCATAATGCTCTATTGATTTTGAAAACATTTGCAATAAGTAATTTCAAAAACAATTAATTCCAATAACTAATCAAATATTATGTAGATTTTTCTCATCTACAGTCCAATATTACACCATTGTATGTTACAGAAACATCAAAATCGCTTTAACTCCCAAGCAAACATAAAATAGCAAAAAGAAGTGATTATGTTTCAACTGCCTTTTTCTATTATCTCTTCAATTTGTCATGCCCATTTTATACCATTTCTTATGCAAAACTTCTTCAACTACACGTACAGAAAGTTCATAATTGAGCACAAATACAAAATATAATAATAATAATAATAATAATAATAATAATAATAATAATAATAATAATAATAATAATAATAATAATAATAATACCAACAACAAACTCGGAAATTGTTCGTATTTTATAAATTAATTATCGAATACGAACAATTTACACACAGAATTTTTTAAGAAATACATATACTTTATTGAGATTAATTGAAACACTAAAAATAAATTTTATTTAACTTATCTGAAAAATATTACGTATAGAGAATATTTTCTTAATTAGATCATTCTTACAATTAGTGTTTATCTTAATTAATTTTAGTATGAGTTCCATAAAAAAGGTAATAAGAGTTAATAATACAAAATGAATAAAATATAAATGATTTTAAATCATAGACTATATTATGACTCGTGTATTAGACGCGGTGTTTAAAATAATAATAATAATAATAATAATAATAATAATAATAATAATGATGATGATGATGATGATGATGATGATGATGATGATGATGATGATGATGATGATGATGATGATGATGATGATGATGATGATAATATTGATGATGATGATGATGATGATAACATTAATATTGAAAAGAGGTGCACACAAATCATAACATTATTTGTTCTAATTCTTCACAATGAATAATCTTTAAGTGTCTTTAGTTTAGTAATACACGGAATTCGTTGTTAGTGAACGCAATGGGAATACCCAAAGAAAACTGAGTTTGTAAAAATATTAACCGAGTTTGTAAAAATATTAACCGCCCTTTAAGCAACAATAGGTTTATGTTTCACAAACTTATCATATCATTTAAGAGTTAAGAAGTATAGTCATAACATGAATTTGGGGTAGGACCACCAAACAAAGATGTTGGTACTAAATCAAGAATCAATAATCACCTCAAACCGCATTTGAAGAGCTCATAAGCTTTAAACATCTTATAATATAAAATATCATTGCTATGTAAAGATTTTTTTTTAATTAAACCAACCAATGTTTGAAATACCATAACTAAAAAAAAATATATCATTCTCTTTCTTCACGAGTTTACTCAACAAACCCTTTTCTAAACAAACTAAGTCAATGCAACACACGCTTACCGCTAGTGCTCTTGCTCCAGAGCACCTGACCATCAATAGCAGAGAGTCATTCATCGTCAAGACGTTTCCACGTCTTGATAGACTTCACTTCTCCCCACGTTCCTTTCTCCGCTTTCTCCAGAGACGCTACCACCATTCTAGCCCTCCGGGCTCATCCAACCTTCCCAGAGGCATGATATCCGAAGCCGCCAGCGTAGCACAGGTTTATACCGGTCAACTCACCACAAAAGTCGTTGAGGTGATCGTGACCTGTGAAAACGGCCTTCACGTCCCCAGCTACAACCATGGTCGTGAAGAACTTGGAGTTGACGAGCGCGGAGCTAATGCCTTCCTGTTTGCCACCTGTAGAGCTTGATGAGTCGAAGCTTGCAAATTCGAGCAATGGGATGTTTAAGTATGCGAGCCCTTGGGCTGGACCCTTTTATGGGTGTGGCTTGTTCATGTAACTCCACTGAAGTTTAAACGAAGTACGCTGAAACCAAAGCTGCTGAGAGGGTTTAATCCAACCATAGCCAGGAATCGAGGGAATAGTCGAATAATTGCCGCTATCCAGAAAATAAAGATTGAGAAGCGATTTATTTGCTAATCGAGAACCTTCAACGCCACGGACCTCCGAATTGTAGTTTCAAAATCCATCAATAACGTGAGCTTCAGAAGGATTGAGCCAAGACAAAGAGTTCTTCAGGCCGACGATATGTTTCATCACACCTTCTCTCGATAACGTGGACTCTTAGTCGGGATTCCCTAGAACAGCGGCCCATGGTATGTTCGATGATATCGCAGGGGCAAATGCGACATTCATTGATGCTGCTGCGTCAGTTGCATCAAACCCGAAAATGTTATCCCCGGTGAAAGCAATAAAATTAGGTTTCTTGTCTTGAATAAGACGGCGAATAAAGGCGATGGTGATAAGATCGGAGCAGGTTTTCACTGCCGCGGGAAAACATCCTCGCACGGCGTTTTGCCGCCGTCGGCAAAGTGCATGTCCGCCACTTGCAAAATCCTAAACTCCCCCGTTTTACCGTTGAACCTCAGATGCCGCTGCCGTCGCACTTGGTGTTGGAATTCGTAGAGACGAACACCATGCTCGTGCAACGGAAGTTTAAAGATTTAGATCCAACAAATCTATCCTATGAACGAATATATTTATATAATAAATAAACGAAATAAAAGCATGAAACCCTTACAGTAAATTCAGACCGAGTTCAATACTATGGTATCCATGCGATTAATTCTTCGACTGCAAGATCCAACTCCAGTGTATTGCTAAAACTAGGATTTATGTTTTCTAGCGATTAATTCTCCGACTGCAAGATCCAACTCCAGTGTATTGCTAAAACTAGGATTTATGTTTTCTAAAAACTCTCTTGTTTTATCGTTGTATCATAATCATTTTTTTCAACTTATGACTTTATGTTATATTTATACTAGGTACATAAGAGAACCCTAATCCAAAAAAGGGTTGGACTGTCCAAGACATGGGCCCAAAATAATTTTAGCCCAAGTACCTTTATTAATATAACATAGATAATTAAATCCAAATCCAATTTAGTTTAATTAAATAATTTCTATCAAACAGAAATTAATATCATAATTATTAACAATTAAATATTATAATTCTAAATTGAATATTTAATACTTTCTTGATACACTCTTTAATCGGAAAACTAATCGCATATAGTGTGACCCTATAGGCCTTTATATATGACATCAATC
>BMAC01001143.1:69327-90396 GCA_014905375.1 Phtheirospermum japonicum
TTCAGGTTAGATCTAGCAGATGTACTCACCATGAGTACAGCTTTGCCCTTTGAGGTGGAAGACTTATATGTCTTAAGCATGTTATGAAGCTCGGGAAGCTTCGCTTTCGTGTTGTTCATATTATAATTCACAATGAAGTTTTCAAATGAACTAGGAAGCGAATTCATGATCAAGTTGACTGAGACATTTTCAGGTAGGTTCGTTCCAATCGAAGCCAACCTCTCAATCAACCTTATCATCTTCAAAACATGCTCAGACACCTTGCCCCCATCACGAAGCTTGCACTTAAAGAGATCTCTTAGCAGCTCATACTCCATAATTTGAGCTTGCGAAGCATAGAGACTCTTCAAATGCTCCAACATTTCGTAAGGGGCCATGTGTTCATGCTGCCTCTGCAATTCTGTTGCCATCGCAGTTAGCATTACACACTGTGTCGAAGTTGCATCATCCTTATGTTTCCCATGAATACCCATGTCTAACTTGGCATATTCAGGAGAATTTTTATCAGGAATCTCAGGAATAGGTGTGTCCAACACATACTCAATCTTTTCCTGTCTCAGAACTAAACGCAGATTGCGCAACTAATCCATAAAGTTTAGTCCAGTCAATTTGTTCGTATCAACCAAACATTTCAATGATAAATTCGACATCTTAACTAATGTGGAGAAAATAAATAGAGTGGGAATTAAAACTCTAATTCTAATTTCTATGATCACAATTATTAACTAATTAATAAGGACTTTAATAATTAGCTCCCACTATTTTAACATATTCTACGACCCCACGGTAGAATACGGACTCATATCAAATATGACCATAGTGAGCCAAGATCCATATTCATACTATTGCAGCCTCTGCTAGGGCTGATGACCACAATAGCACAACTGGTAGGTGGCCAAACCAATTATACACAATTATAACTTTTGGTCGATTGAATCTAATTCGATCTTACGCCCTTAGTTGATTCCGACGCTAGGGCGACAAGAAAGAACCAAGTGAGTCAACCCCATTACACGATAGCAAACATATGCACCTATGAGCGAGCCTTGACTTCGTCGACCGGAGCAAGCACTAGGGTGCAAATACTCATGGGCGAAAAAGGTTTCGTCCTCACCCAATTATAATGGACAGCGCGTTCTTCCAAGATGAGACTCATATTTTATTTTGGGAACATTTATCGTGGTTTAACAATTAACAAGATCCAAATGAACAGTAAACAATTATTGGGCGCCGCCTACCCATAATTTATAAGCAAACGGTCCGACAAATATTGGGCGCCGCCTACCCAGAGTTTGTAAGCAAACGGTCCGACAAATACTGGTGCCGCCTACCCAGACAATATATGCGGACTCTATGCTAAAAAGTAATCTACGAGCACATAGACAATTATTGCAAGTAGAGGAACAGATTATTATTATATTATTGCATTATTTGATAATGTAAATTAAATTAAAATTTTGAATTTTAATTTTAATTTACATTATCAAATAATGCAATAATATAATAATAATCATGGGTTAATCATTTAAATTTAGAAAAATTAAATTCCAAATTTAATAATTTCTAAATTTTAAACCTTTTTAAATAATTTAGAAATCGAATTAAATTTGGAATTAATTTAATTCTTATTTCTAAATAAATTTAAAAGGTTTAAATTTAGAAATTATTAAATTCCAAATTTAATTCTTATTTCTAAATAATTTTTAAAAATGCTCTAAATTAGAAATTAATTAAATTCTAAATTTAAAATCAATTTCCAAGATAATTTTGAAAGATTTTTAGTAAAAATACAAATTTCAGAATTTTCAGCATAGCCAAACAGCCCCTTAAGATTTTCTGAAAGTTTTAGGGTTCTTTCTGTAATTTTCGAAAATTTTAGTAATTACAGAAATGCCATTTGGACTTAAAACAGTTTTTTAAAAAGTTTTTGGGATTAAAATGCAGTTTCTAAAAAGTTTCGGGCAGCCTCGCAGTTTTCTAAAAACTGAGGGTAATTCTGTGATTTTCACAAGTTTCCAAAATTACAATCTAACCCAAAACTATATCAAATTCTCAAAAATTCTACCAAAGCCCTAAATCGAATTTAGGGCTTTCGATTCGGACTTCGTCGGTCAGAACCACATGCACCGTTGCGTAGCCCGCGATGAGACGAATCCACCGGACCCAAGGGCCCGCCGGAAAGGCTCGCCGGAGCGGCCCATCATCGGGCCTGAACCGCTGTGGAATCGCAGCCACACCGCCGCCTTCTTCTGCCTTCCTCCGTCGGCGACCGATGCTTTCCGTCCGCCCAGCAGGAGGGCTCCACCCATCGGCGCCTCCAAGGCCGTAGCCCAGCGGCAGCAGCTTTGGGAAGTGCAGGTAAGGTCGAGTTTACGATTCCCAGTTTTGTTTCAGTTTTCCAGAATTCGTTTGCAGATTTTTTTAAATAATTAAAACCGATTAAAATTAAAAACCTTTAATCAAATTAAAATTTTATTAATGATTCTAATCAAATTAAAATCACTAAACAATAATTCAACCATGATTATATTATAATATTATAAATATAATCGTTAACACAACCCCGGGCTCTGATACCACTGTTGGAATTCGTAAAAACGAACACCATGCTCGTGCAGCGAAGTTTAAAACTTTAGATCCAACAAATCTATCATATGAACGAATATATTTATATAATAAATAAACGAAATAAAAGCATGAAACCCTTACAGTAAATTCATGACCGAGTTCAATACTATGGTATCCACGCGATTAATTCTCCAACTGAAAAAAAAACTCTCTTCTTTTATCGTTGTATCATAATATTTATACTAGGTACATAAGAGAACCCTGATAAAAAAGGGTTAGACTGTCCAAGACATGGCCCAAAACAATTTTAGCCCAAGTACCTTTATTAATATAACATAAATAATTAAATCCAAATCCAATTTAGTTTAATTAAATAATTTCTATCAAACAGAAATTAATATCATAATTATTAACAATTAAATATTACCATTCTAAATTGAATATTTAATACTTTCTTGATACACTCTTTAATCGGAAACTAATCGCATATAGTGTGACCCTATAGGCCTTTATATATGACATCAATCCAATTATGATCCAAACAAAACTCCTAGACGGCTTAGTTGGACGAACTCAATATATAAAGAACATTCACTTGAACTCAGCGAATTATAACCTTTATACAAAAACTTTGGTGAAATTCCTTTCATTTCGAATCACTCGATCAAACTTAAGATTTATCCAAGTGTCTATCTCACTGACTTAATCAATTTATCTCATCTTTATTAGTCGACAACTAGACAATACTTCAATCACTATATTGAACATGTCTCTTGCATTGGCCAATGACTTTAGTCGACATAATATAGAGATTATGAGTGATCTCTCTCGAAATTCCAATCGAGGAATAAATTCTATCTTGGCTCAACTACCACCTTCATTTACATCATGGTGCACCCAACAAAAGCCGTATCTACCCCAAAAGGAGTGCAAGCGTTGGTCATGGTCAAAGTACACCACTCAGCAAATAAGGTGCGTATTGACCTCAAGTCGAAGGATTATCACACGCTTTATACACTGATAAGTTTATAAACATACAATAAATAACTTATCAGTAGGGTTTACCAATACTCTCCAAAGTATCCATGTGTCCATCACGAATAACTATTATTCGCAGTCGTGAGACTTACTGCATTATCTAAAATGTGATGCAGACCAAATGCCGGCATATATTATATTATCAATATCCCAATCTTGATAATCRTTAGTCGTGGCTATTTTAAGAGTAATGTTTTATCAATGACATCTCACCATATCTATGACAACATTAACTCTACGAGAACATTTATATTAATAATCACAAACAATCAAAATAATAATTCAATAAATGCAATGCCATATATATTACGATATATATAATAATTGTGATCAAGTGTACTGTCTTTAAATATGATTGTCTATAGGACATTCATACTTTCACTTGGGCGGTGGTGCCGTGGCAGCACAGAAAAGCCATCCAAATTATCACCGCCACAATTCCAATTTTCTTCGCCGCCATACTCATCGGGAAAAACAACAACGGTCAAGAAAGAAAATTGATAGAAGAAAACCCATTGCTATGTAAAGATGAGTGTAAAAAAAAAAACCAACAGGAGAGAGTTCTAACAATTTATACATATATATACAGATCAAAGATAACCTATTGTTAAAAACCAAGATATTAGCAATTGATTAAAGATGATGGTTCTAACAATTCATACATACATACATACAAATGGTCACTATATATTAAAATCATCCAAAAAAATATAATACTTTATTGTCGGAAAAAGATTCCGAAACAAAAATCTTGTTTAATATTTTTTTTCCGCCAGTATCATATTTATCACAGCTCATACCAAGAAACACAATACAGTAAAAACTTCATACAGTCATATCGTTGGGACCGGGAAAAATATTACTATACAGAGTTATTCTTATATAGAATTTTACAAATTTTTTTTTTCGTATAAAAAATAATATAAATATAAAAATAACATATACATTGTATATTATCTATCTCACAAGTTCATGTAACTAATTTAATAGTTTTGACTAAGGAATTTAAATACATACACTTGAGTTAAATCAAAAAATGAGTTTAGGGACTATAAGTTTTGACAATTTAAATACATACACTTGAGTTAAATCAAAAAATGAATTTAGGGACTATAAACTTTGACCATATATGTGTATAAATTTTGGGTTATACTTCTTGTACTACACATCAAACAAAATGGCATCCAGAGAGAAAAGAACTCAAATTCCTGAAAAAACTAGAGTTAAGTTGTACAAAAAGAAAGATTTGCACCCTAGTTGGAAGCAAAAGGATTTTATGAAGTGGCTCAAATAGACTCATGGTTTGGAAGTATCACAATCAATAATATCTAAGACGTTCAAGAAGGCATTCGATCGTGAAAAAGATGTTCCGAACCCGAATACAATACGTATAAAATCGGTAAAGTACCCACTAATAGAGTCTGCACTTTATGAGTGGTTTGTGTGTAACCAAGAGCATGTCAATATTAGTGGTGAATTACTAAAAAAAAAGGAAAATATTTTCTTAAAGCAACTTTATCCAGAAGCAACCTCGTTTGAGTTTTCAAATGGGTGGTTAGGAAAATTCAAGCAAAGACATGCAATTCAATCACATCGCCGTTTTCGTGAGAGTGGTTCTGTGGATATGGAAAAAATTGAAGCATGCTTGCCTCCAATAAGAGAAGAATTGGACAAATGGGCATGGAAGGACATATACAACATGGATGAAACCGGTCTATTTTATCGAATGCAAGCTGATAATTCTCTTGCGACAAAGCAGTTGGAGGGCCGAAAACAAAATAAAGAGAGAATTACAATCGTCATTTGTTGCAATGGAGATGGCTCCGACAAACTTTCTCTTTGGATCATTGGTAAGTTTCTTAATCCTAAATGTTTCAAAAATATTAACCGTGATACTCTCAACTGTACTTATCGAGCGAATCCAAATGCATGGATGACATCCTTACTCTTTTTGGAATGGCTAAAGTGGTTCGATAATCGTTTAGACAGAAACGTCTTGATCATTTTGGACAATTGTACTGCTCATGGAAAAAAGGATCATCTCCCCCCTCTTCGTCATACAATAATTATGAATTTGCCACCTAATAGCACATCCAAAATTCAGCCATGTGATAGGAATCATAAGGAACTTTAAAGGTTATTATCGTCGTAGATTCAACCATCTACTCTTGAAAAGAATTGAAGATCGTGTTTTGGAACCATTAAAGATATCTATCCTTGATGGGGTTGTAAATGCTGTTGCTTCTTGGTCAATAGACGTGAAGCCAAAAATGATTGAAAATTGCTTTAAACATTGCAAGATTCGGACCTCTAGTGTTGATGAAGTATAAGTTGCAAGTGAAATGGATGAAGAGAGGCTAAAATTACTCACTAAATTGAGCTCTCAAATTAAGGCACTACACTACCACAACGAAATGGATATTGATGTCTTCCTTAATCATTCGGATGAGCGACAAATTACTTATGTCTTAACCGATGAAGAAATTATCGTGGGAATCAGGCAAGAAGACGAAGGAGATAATACGGAAGATGATAGTGCTGAGATACCACAAGTTTCGTGTCATGAAGCTTTAGCTATGTTAGATAAGTTGGAATCATTTTGGCTTCAACAAGAGGGATCACATGCAAGCGAGCTATTGAGCACTCGCAAATTGAAGGATCAAGTATCGATCTATAAAATTAATTCGATGTCATCGACTATAGATAAATATTTTAAGTCATCTTAAACATGTTATTGATTTTGATAAACAAAAATATAATTAATAAATATTTTTATAATATATTAATCATTTATTCCTATAAAGAGGTATAAATCCTTAAGACGGGACTTAAAAAATATATGACTTATGACAATGTGGAGTTTATTCTTATTTATAACTAGTCCCAAGTTGGAACTTGAACTTTTTATTACTATAGGGAGTTTATTCCTATATAGAGTATTACTATAAAGAGTTTTTACTGTACAAATACAATGCGGAAAGAAAAAAAGAAAAAAGGTATGCGAATCATCACAGTTCATATGAAGAACACAAATCAAATAGCATGTGAAAGAAAACCCACGCTTTCCTGAAATCACACACACTCAACCTCAATAAGAAATTACGACATAACTATCACTACAATTGATAGGAATGAGAGTCAGAACAATCAAAGACGCCGAATAAAACACAAACAGTCCGTTCGCTCAAAACAAAGTAGATAAACAACATAAATTCATACAATTGTGTTTTATTTCCATAATTGTACTCCCATGAAGAAAGTATAGTAGCTCATGGGTTCAATTGATTCACCGTTTTTGGATTTTTATTATTCCTTATCTGCCAAACTATCTAGTGTAGGGATTTTCCATTTATGGCCTGATATTCAGTTTCTTGTCTAAATGCGCAGCTATTTAACAAATGGACATTAAAAGAATTTTTTAGAGGACTCGAGGCTTTGTCAATTCGATTTCATGTAATTCATGATTATTACCAATAATTTGCAAAAACAACAAACAATTAGGAGGATAGTCAGATTCCCAATCAACGATCAATACATATGGCGAATAATAAAATAAAAAAAAATAAATAAATAATAGAAAGTTAATGCAGAAAGAATGTTCAGTATTATTGAAGTCTCAACTATTAAGAAGGTGAAATAGCCCGAACTTGCGAGCCGATCACCTTTCAGGCCGAGCCGCTCGTCGTTTCCAATCTGGAGACATAAATCGAGCCCGATCATCTCGAACCCTAACCGCCGCGAGGGTGACCCTGCACTGCCATAGAGCCATCTCCGCCTTCCGCTAGTTTTGGCCGCCTAGAACAGCCACGGTAGCGCCCCTCCGCGCTGCTCACGATCAGTCCAGGACCGCAACTGCGAATCACCACCTGCAGTCAGTCCGAGCCGCTAGTCTTCGTGCTAGCCGCTCAACACCGCCTCCGTCCGATGGGTGTGTGTGAGTGAATGAAGCCGACAGAAGTAGATCCTCAAGAAAAAAGGCGTCGACTGATTAAACGGTAAACATAATAGAAGTAGATCAAAAAAAGACATGACTATATTTAATCTGGAGATAGAAAGAATTGTTGAAGGATGACAGAATGATTTTTCATTTCGGACGGCGAGAGAGGAGGATTTCATACGAAGAAAACCCTAGTTTTTCTGTGAAAATGAGAAATGGAAAAAACTTGTTATTTATACCTAGGCTAAAAATCTCTGAAAGGTAACATTTTAACACAAACCATTAGAAGCTGACAACTCCGCATCCACACCTACCAATAAATGACACGTTTCATCCGAAGCAATGACTAATTGACACATAGGTTAGGGTGTCAACATCATTAACAAATAGGGTGGATTCGGACATATAGTAAGTAATTTCTCCGGTGACCGAAAATATTTTTGGACATTAAGTAAGAAATATTTGGACATATAGTAAGAAATTCAGACATATAGTAAGAAATTCAGATATATAGTAAGAAATTATCTGGGTTGAAAAAAACAAAACTGACTACACTGACTCCATGGACATGTAGTAAGAAATTCAAACATACAGTAAGAAATTTTCTAGGCGAAAAAAAAATACTGAAAATAAATTCCGGCAGCCGGAAAATATTTTCAGATGATCGAAAAAAAATCGGTGACCGGAAAAAAATTCCGTCGGTCGAAAAATTTTCCCGGCCGGCTGGTGTTAGTAGATTTTAGTGGTGTTAAAATATATCAACGGGTTTATGGCTTGGTATTATCGGAATTCGATTCAATTGAAGGATTCAATGTGTTTCAAGCTTTGAAAATTAAAAGAAAATAAAAATAAAGCGATTAAAATAAATAAACTAAGCTAAGAAATGAAATTGCATATTGGTCGTATGCCTCAAATAGCAAATGCAAATCAATAATGAGAAAAAGCAATAAAATGCAATGTTTCACCAAGTACAAGCATGCATGCACAAGGTACAACTATGCATAAAATCCTAAATAATGCAAATAAGTAAAAATTGAAAGCATGGATGTAAAGAGCAAGAAAAGTTGACATGAAATCTAAGATTTAACCTAAAACTATGCATGAAAATAAAATTGCAAATAAAGCATAGGAAAGACTTGAAATCAAGACGATCTAAGACTCGATCTATGATCTAAATGTGTCACTCATCTAGATTCCATATCCAATTCTTAAGATCTAACATGAATTCAAGGTGCTAAGACAAAAATCATAAAATGAAGAACAAAACATGGAAATGAAGAACAAGCATGGAAATAAAGCATAAAATATGAAATTGAAGGAAACTTACTTGAATTAAGAAATGAAGCAAAGCTTAAATGTAATTGCAATCAAAGTAACAATCCAAAGGAGTATTTGGATTCTTCTTAGGCTTACAAACCCAAGACCAAGCATGAAAGTAAATCTAAATCTAGAAAAGAAATTACATAAAAGCTTGAAATTGAATCTAAAACCTAAGAAAAGAGAATTATCCAATAGCTTGAGAGTAATTTTGATCCCAAACCCTAGCTTGGGTTGGGAGGGAAGTTATATCTTCAAAGGTGCAAGGTGTGGGCTTTATATACTTGTTTCTAGGGGCAAAACCGTCAAAAATTACCAAAATCGCCAAACTCCCAGCGTCGCAGTCGATCGACTGCCCAGTCTCGAACAGCCAACTCTCTGCTGAGCAGTCGATCGACAGAGATCTAGTCGATCGACTGAGAATTTTACGGAATTATCCAATTATATCTTCATATGAAATGTATCCCTTTCTCTTGGCTATCATCTGGAGTTTGATTTGCATCATTTAGAATTTTTCTCTGAGAGTTATGGGCTCCGCACCAAAACCTGCCACAAGCGAGGCGACGACGAACTGTCTCCACTTAAAGCTGCTTTTTACCATTCTTAAACTCAAAATTTGGAATTGTTGTAAACACAAAAGTTTTAGAAAATTCTCTCAGCTTTCCAATTGTATAAGGTGAAGGCAAATGGCACAAATGGTTTTATAGTTATTCTTGTATTATGACAATTGAGACATCCATCGAGCTAATATAATCTTTCTAGCCACCTACAAAACAAGAATTCAAGCTTAAAAACCCAAAGATAGCGCAAACACCTCACATATCGTACTCTTAAAGTCAAATAGAAGATCAAAGAGAAAAGTTCTTAAAACCTAATGAAAAACGACTTGAAACAACTAGACACGACGCTAAACCCTAACTAAAAACACGAGGAAAAATACAACAATTACATGTAAAACAGCCGGCGGCAGCAGGTGAGGCGGCAGCCACCTTCTGCCCCAATTAAATATTATTATTATTATTATTATTATTATTATTATTATTATTATTATTATTATTATTATTATTATTATTATTATTATTATTATTATTTTAATAGTAAGGGTATTGTAGTATATTCATATCACAATTTTGGACTATTTGACAAAAAGTAAACACTATTTGACTTAAATTGGATGTAGGACTAATTTGCAAATGGACCTCCACTTGGAGGACTATTTGACAATTTTACCTATTTTTTATATTTATTTTTTTATAAATCCCGTATAATACACAAGTGTTAAACCTATATATATATGTGTGTGTGTGTGTGTGTGTGAGAGAGAGAGAGAGAGAGAGAGAGAGAGAGAGATTTACAAATCTGGTCCCATAACTGAGCAGGGCCGGCCCTCACTATAGGCTTAGAGGGCCTGGGCCTAGGTGTTTTGCATGTAATTGTGGTGTTTTTTATCGTATTTCTATTTAGGGTTTTATGTTGATTTTAGTAGTTTTTAGTAAAGTTGTATTAAGTTATTAGGTTGTTTTTCTTGTTTTGTTGTTTTTCATGTCCCTTGTTGATTTTTTTTATCTAATTGGGTTAAATGGCTTTAATTAATTGGAGGTTTGGTGTAATTCTTGGGTTTTGATATTTAGAATTCTCATTTAATAGGTGGCTTAAGGCTTTGAAATCAAGCTAAGGCATGGAGATAAAAAATTCAAGCCTAGCCTTACCTATTTGCATGCCTAAATAGGTGTCAAGATGCTCCTAAATGGGCAAACTTTCTAGAATGGCGGCCTAGCCTCTCCTAGGATGGCCTATTCTCACTCCAATACCCTAGGCGCAAGAAAAAACTGCCGACAGCGCCCGACAAGCTCCTGCACGAGCCCGGCCAGCTCCCGCACGCTCCCGCCTGTTTCCGCGCCTAAATGCCTACCTAGCTTCGCCAAAGCCAGCGCCCATTCATGCGCCAACCTAGCGCCCAGCCTAGCCTGCTGGCCACCTGTGCCCAGCAGCGCCCAGGCTCGGCCATGGCTGAGCCACCTCGAGCCATGGTCGAGCTAATATGTGCCAAAAGGCTATCCAAGTGGCTAGGAAGGTCAACACTGGTCAATTTTGGTCAAACCCGGGAATTTCAAGCCTTTTTGGCTAATTTGGCCCATTTTAACCCAATTATATCTATTATAAAGAGAAACTCATTCTCATTTTGTAAAACCACCTCCTCCCAACCCAATCTTGGGTTTGGGATAATTTCCCTCTCTAGATTTAATTTTCAAGATTTTCCTTGGGTTTGTAAGCTCAAGAAGAATTCATGTACTCCCTTGATTTTTTAATTTTGCTTTGAAATTTCACTCAAACTTTGAGATTCTCTTTTTAATTCAAGTAAGTTTTCTTTTATTTCATACTTTGTTCTTCATTTCTATGCTTGTTCTTCATCTTATGCTTTTTGCCTTAGGTATTAGAATTTGTGCTTGATCTTGAGAATCATCCATGGAATCTAGTTGAGTGACACAACTAGATCATAGATTGGGGCCTAGATCATTTATTTCACGTAATTTCATATGTTTCATGCATTTTTCTTCATTTCATGCTTTTTGTCTTAGAACCTTGAATTCATGTTAGATATTAAGAATTGGCTATGGAATCTAGATGAGTGACACGTCTAGATCATAGATAGGGTCTTGGATCGTAATGATTTTGAGTTTTTCACATGCTTTATTTGCAATTTAATTTTCATGCTTAATCCCAGATCTATAATTTGTTGCTTGTTGTCTTTCGTAAAGTTTCAAGCTTTCCCATCAATTTTCATTTCTTTATCCATTCATGCTTTCAAGTCATGTTAATTTGCATTATTTAGGGTTTTATGTACATGCAAGCTTAGTTGTAACTTGTGCATGCATGCTTGTACTTGGTGAAACATGCTTGTTTTTGCTTGCTTTCATTATTATCTTTGCATTTTCATATTAAGGCATCCGACGAGGCATCCAGCCGACTTGTGATTTCAATTTTAACTTAGTTTAGTTAGGTTTTCTTACTTATTTTCATTTTCCTATTATTTTCCAAGCTTGAAACACATTGATTCCTTCAATCGAATCGAATTCCGATAATACTAATTTCAAAACCATGAAAAATTACACTTCAAAATGGCACCATTGCGACTCGGCTTGGTTAAGGCTTTCGATTTGATTGTTGTTTGATTGTGTTTTTAGCTTTCTTTGTTATTTGACATTTTTTGTTACGTATGCAAGGTAATTGTAGCTATGGTGGATACATTCCCAACATGGGAGGGCATGGTGCAAACCATGTTGGGAATGAGATGTTGTATAATGGCCTTGGAAATGTGGGAGGGCATGGTGCAAACCAAGTTGCCGATGGTGGATCCGGCTATGGGCAACCCAACATGGGAGGGTGATCGAGGATTTCTTAGCACTCTAAGAAATCTTTTCTGCAATAGTACGGAGTTGATTGTAGAGCGGTAAGTTTTCTCGAGTTGTGTCTCTCTAGGATAGATATAATCGGCGGTCGGTGTTTTTACTTAATCTCTTGTTAATATTAATTACACTAATCTACACTAGGAAAGCATTAAGTCATTGAGTTTCTATTACGAGTATTCTTAATCTTCCCGATTCTACCCTCCCCAATTTTGCAAAGAATATTCCCGATGCCCCTATACCATATCCATCAAGCTTATCCTTCGAGGTTTGCTTACGCATGGACGTGGCCCAAGAGTTGGTCGAACAAGTTTTTATGGAGGATAGGAGCAACCAGGAGGAGAGTGGCCTAGAAGTCTATTTTGAGGATCATTATGAGGATGATGAGCCCCTTGTCCATACCAACGAGCCCATTGTGTTCAAGGTGCCAACGACGTAAGTGAAGGAGATTATGATTGTGTCGTTGAGGGCACCGAAAAATCATTGGTGGGGGAGGTGGAGATTTTTGATGATATAATTGGAGAGCTTGAAGAGTACCTTAAGGGGATCGGTGATTTGTTCGAGTTTGCCTCCAATGAGGTTGAGAGGAGGTACAAGCCCGAGCTTAAGCCTCCTTCATATCCCCTTAAGTGTGTCTATTTCGAGAAAGAGGAGAGCAAACCGATCATCATCTTTGCCAATCCGGAGCGAGAAGAAAAGGAGGGGTCGATTGGAGCGATTAAAATTCATAAGGGTGTGATTGGTTGGAGACCCGGAGTGATCCCTTGGACGTACTTGCATACACTCATCTTGAAGGATGATGCCAAACCACCTCTAGGATTTCAAAGGCATTTGAATCAAAATCTTGAGGAAATAGTGGAAGACGAGAAGTTGATCGAGGACAAAAAGGGAAAGTTATTGGCCACGAGGGCTAAAACGGGATGGAGGATGTTGATCAAGTTTAAAAAGTTAAATGCGGATACCAAGAGCGATCGTTTCCCTCCCCCGTTGCTCGACCACATGTTGGAAAAGATAGCCGGCCATTACTCCTTTTGTTTTTGGGATGAGTCATTGGGGCACTTCAAAACCACCATTCCACCCGAAGACCTAGTCGAGAGGAGCTTCAATTGCCTGCTTGGAACGTTTGCTTTTTGGAAAATACTATTTGAGCTATTCAATGCGCCGAGAACGTTCCAAAGAGTGGATCCTCCCGACAAGGAGGAAATTATTTTGGTGGACCCTCCTGTTATCTTTCCACCTTGATCAAAAAGGGAGTACGTCAAGCTAGTGACGTAAAAAAAGCGCTTCTTGGGAGGCAACCCAAGTTCTTTTCATTCATTTCCTTTCTTTCTTTCTTATAATATAAAAATCCAAAAATATTTGAAAAATTGAAAAATAAAAATTTTGTGATGTCTTTTGGTTCTTTTGAATCGTTGGTTTTGTTTTGTGTACATTTTTCTTGTGTTTTTAATTTTTGTGTGGTTTTCCTTTTTGGTGTTTTGTTTTCCGACTCCAACCTTGGCCGAATTGATAATACTGGTAGCGTTTATGGAGCGTGGGTACACAAGCCATGCTTTGTTTTTGTTCGTATTGCTTGATGCTTAAGTGGACCCCACCGAGCTCGACCCATACTCGCTCGGTTTAAGAGCTTCTCTCACCCTCCTTTTACTTGTTTTTCATTAAAATGCAATGAGGGCATTGCATGGTTTAAGCGTGGGGTGGTGGGTAGGTGGTTAGGGTCCGGGTTTTACAAAGCATGATTTGTATTTCTTAACTCGAGCCTTGGCGAAGTGACGCTTACTAATTGCGCGTTTATATGGTTGAGTCATTTTTGTGTCTTTTGGGTGTCTATTACATGTTTAAGCAATCTCCACATGCTTGGGAGTTTGAATAGTTTACTTGTCGGGTTTTTACATGTTTATGGCCTCTTGTGTGAGGGGTTGAATTTTTGTACTTCGTCCAAAACCCGCTTTTATATATATAATCAACATTTTCTCGTGAAAAAATTGCAAAGCTCTAAAAGCTCTATTGATTTTACTCCCAAATTTTGTGCAAACTAGTGAGTAACTTTGTGTGATATATCGGCTTGCTTGCATTTTTATGGAAATGGCCTTGGCAATGTGGGAGGGCATGGTGCAAACCACGTTGCCAATGGTGGATTCGGCTATGGGCAACCCAACATGGGAGGGTGATCGAGGATTTCTTAGCACTCTAACAAATCTTCTCCGCAATAGTACGGAGTCGATTGTAGAGCGGTAAGTTTTCCCGAGTCGTGTCTCTCGAGGATAGATATAATCGGCGGTCGGTGTTTTTACTTAATCTCTTGTTAATATTAATTACACTAATCTACACTAGGAAAGCATTAAGTCATTGAGTGGGTTTTGAGTTTTATGCTAAAGCATGAATTTAAAGGGAAACTTTAATTAAAAATGATTGGGCTTAAAGTGTTCGGTTCGTCTCCACGATCAATCGGTTTTTGCCGAGCACTTAATCCACGATTCGGGGTTGTCAATCCCAAATTATCGATCAAGTGTTGGGGTCGTCAATCCAAATTCTCAACAAATTCCGATTAATGGTTCTAAATGAACTTAAACCCTAAACCCGTAATTTCTAAACGAGTTGCATCAAATACAAATTAAATCTTGCTTGAAAGTAATTAATTAATGACATTGGTTAAACCATTGAAATTTACTAAACTAAGAAAGCTTGAAAACTGAAAGAGGAAAAAGGAGGGAAATTAAAAGCTTAAAATTGAAAACAAGTCAAAAATGTTAAATGGGTAAAAGTCAAATTGCTCAAAGAAGAAAGACCCATTTGGCTTTTGACAATCAATTGATTTTTTAGCTAAAAAGGGTTAAAATCTTGAAGATGCTACAATGGAGTTTGTTAAGAACAACAAAAACTACAAGCTAGAAAATTAAAAGGAGGGATTGAAATGCAATGAACAACAACACAAACTAAATCTAATATCCAACACAACAACAAGAACAATTAATCAAGAACAAAGCATAATAATAAAGGGAAAAAACACTACCAATTGCATTCCAACAAAAGATTCAAGTCTTCAAACAACAAACACCACAAATGAAGGAGGTGTCACCCACTCGAACACTTGCTTAAGAACCACTAATTAACTAACTAAAACTAAACTAAAACTAATCTAAAAATTACAAACTAGGGTTCTAAAGCCAAGGAATGAAAAAGGGGGTTTGGAGGAAATGGAACAAGTCCAAATTCCACCAAGGAGAGTTGGATAAGGTTGGAGAGAGCTTGTCCTATATATATACAAAAACGCAGTGACAAAATTGTCAAAATGGGTCAAAATCTCAGAAAATCCTGCGTTGCAGTCGATCAAATGAGAACCAGTCCATCGACTGCCAGTCGATCGACCGAGTTCCAGTCGATCGACTGCTTCCTCAAAATTGGCAAACTCACTGCCGAGCAGTCGATCTGGAGAGGTCCAGTCGATCGACCGAAAGCCTGTCAATCGACTGGTACGGCTGCTCCCGGCTCGGTTTTCTCGTTTCCACTCTAAATGTTCACCAGCTGTCGCTCCTCGTTCGCGCTGTGTTCCCTTGCTTATCCGTTCTAATCCGAGTCGAGTGGGATGCGTCCAAATGTGCGCGGGATCCGCTTGGTCATCCTACGGCCAAAAGTACGAAAAAGAGTAAAAATATACGAAAACTACTTAAAACCGCACAAAAGCTATAAAACCCTAAAACTAACAAATAGGCCAAAAAGACTCCTAAAACCCGTAAATGCAAGCAAAACACACGCGAATGCAACACAAAAAGGTAATAAAAAAGTGTACAAAAAAGTACAAATCAACCACCCCACACTTAGAATGATTGCTTGTCCTCAAGCAATATTAATCTAGAATTACAAAACTATCCCCGATTGATCCTAATCTAATGCACAAAAACCTAATTTGAGGCGTTGTATGCTAAAATGCTCGTTAGCTCGGCTAAAAGGATGACAAAAATGTCTTGACAAAGAACGTTTAGATCGACTCTCGAAACCTAAAAGTACTAGGTTACCCTCCAAGTCGGTCCCCTCATCCTTGCCCCGGCTAAGGTCTATCCACGGTCGAACCGTTAATAGGCTACCTACTAACCCCAATCGTCCACAACTCTCTTTAACAAACAAAATATAAAAAAGGAAAAAGAGGAAACGTGCAAGAGTTGCATGTTTTATTACTTAATAACTACAAGGATTTATAACTTATCCTTGTTTATTCATCATCATTTTTTTTTCTTTTTCTTCTTTTTATTTTCTATTCTTTTTTTTTGGTACCCAAGGAAATAAGGTACTTAAATACAAGATATATACAAAGAGAAATCAGCGGCTCTAACCACTCGTTGCTACTAGCAACTTACAATATTTTCGACCGAGCACATGGAGCAATTGACGAATCCAAAATACAAAACAAAATCCTATAGAGAGTGTTCGACGATGAGGCTAGTTGAGGCACTAGTTCTATATGAGCTCAAGGATTGCACGAAGCTAAAGCCGAACAAAGTTCCCAACAAGTCAAATTACCTAAGTACACTAAATCCGATCGAAAATCTAAACTACCTAACCAAATCATCAAAACCGCGTCACTTCGCCAAGGATCCAAGCAAAAATAACACACACGCTACTCAAATTAACACAAGCAAGCATGCAAACAATCTTAAAAGCTTAAGGCGAACTCTAACCACCACCCCACACTTAGAATCTAGCAATGTCCTCATTGCAAATTAAGCTAAATAAAGCGGTAAAAAGTGTAGGGAAAAGAGAACGCCCCTATCTCCGATCTTGTGATGATGCGGTCGTGCATAAGTCTCTCACCGGGAGGCGAGGCAAGCGATCTACCAGAAATGAACAAACGGGGGGTTGCAAAAACAAGTTATATACAAAAAGGTGAAATTCTTTTTTGGCTTTTGAAATTTCCATTTTTTTCGAATTTTTTTTTTGTTTTTTTCTTTTCTTTTTTAAAAATTGGGTTGCCAACGTCTATAGCTTGACGATTTATACAATTGATACTGTCCGGGATCCAAGAAGAGGTGGCGATCGTGCCACGCCTTGGTGTTCTCGAGTAGACACACCGGGTGACAAAGATCACCAAGGCGGGCAAGTCGAGCAAGCCGGTAGGTCAAAGCAACAAAAGAGTGGGCTTGCTTCGGGGGTCAGAAGAGGGAGTAGTCGACCACCCAAACGTGATCATCCCAAAATGGGTCGACGTACTCCTTCGTCTCCCCGACCGTAACCTCCACTCTCTCCCCCACTACCTCTTCCACCACCTATTGATCAAGTATACAAATGGCATTGGGTGGTGGTAGAAGGGGATCAAGTATTTTCACATCCTCCAAAACCGGCACAACTTCCTCATCCTCGCCAAAAGCAAGTAGGCTCGACATTACAAGTGCCATTGGAGACCCCAAAAGTGACTCCCCCTCAATTTCCACTACAACGTCTTCAAGAAGCACGAGAGGGGTAATCTCGACTTTTGACCCATTCTCCTCAACCACTAACTCCACCTCCTTGCACACCTCTTTCAAAAGATCATCAAAGCTCGAATTCCCGTCAATGACAGTGGGATCCACCACATCAAAGATGGGCATATCGTCAAGACATGGTCTTTTAACCTCGTCCACATCGTTGGCAATTTGCTCTACTCGAGTCCCTATGTGAGCAAGGCGTTCCACGAGCTCGGCTAAGAGAGACTCTAAGTTCGGGAGTTGGGTCATAGACGAATCTTGAAAAAGTGAGGTGTAAGGTTCATCGTTCGAAGTATACGAACTCGAAGTGGGTAGGTCGTAAAAGTCGTAGCTCCAAGAATATGAATCAAAAATGGGTGGAGCATACGAATCAAAGCTCGGGTAAGAAGGAGGCGGGGCGAGTTGAGCATATGGATCGTCAAAACCTGAATCATAAGAATAACGAGTCGGTGCATACGGATCTATGCTCGGGTTGTAGGGATACAAAATCGGTGGAGAATAAGAAGGGCTTAGGCCGGAATAATCAAAAGATGGGGCCCATTCTTCACCGATCAAAGCATACGGGTCATCATAAGTCGAGGGAACCCAATATCTTGGGGTAGTGGTGTACGGATTTGGTTACTCGGGAGTTCGGATGTAAGGGTTTGGATAATTGGGAGTTTGGATATAAGGGTCTTCGTATGGCAAACTAGCTCGATAGTTTGCCATCCTCGACCGGATCAATCGAGCGTCAGAGGCATCCTTTGATCGTCGTGAGTATGGGCGGACGGCATCAGGCTTTCCGAATAAGTACCTTGCAAACACTACACTCAACAAAGGATTACGAGCATCGAAAGTAAAACAAAAATCTAAATTAACTACCAACTAAGATAACAAGAGAAATAATTAAAAACATCATTAGCCTTAATCTATCTCCGGAAACGGCGCCAAAATTTGATCGAGGATTTCTTAGCACTCTAAGAAATCTTCTCCGCAATAGTACGGAGTCGATTGTAGAGCGGTAAGTTTTCCCGAGTCATGTATCTCGAGGATAGATATAATCGGCGGTCGGTGTTTTTACTTAATCTCTTATTTATATTAATTATAATAATCTGCATTATGAAAGCATTAAGTCATTGAGTGGGTTTTGAGTTTTATGCTAAATCTTGAATTTAAAAGGAAACTTTAATTAAAAATGATTGGGTTTAGGGTGTTCGGTTCGTCTCCACGATCAATCGATCTTTGTCGAGCACTTAATCCACGATTCAGGGTTGTAAATCCCAAATTGTTGATCAAGTGTTGGGGTCGTCAATACCAATTCTCAACAAATTCCGATTAATGGTTCTAAATGAACTTAAACCCTAAACCCGTAATTTTTGAACGAGTTGCATCAAATACAAATTAAAGCTTGCTTGAAAGTAATTAGTTAATGACATTGGTTAAACCATTGAAATTTACTAATCTAAGAAAGCTTGCAAATTGAAAGAGGAAAAAGGAGGGAAATTAAAAGCTTGAAATTGAAAACAAGTCAAAAACATTAAATGGGTAAAAGTCAAATTGCTCAAAGAAGAGAGATCCATTTGGCTTTTGACAACCAATTGCTTGTTTAGCTAAAAAGGGTTAAAAGCTTGAAGATTCTTCAATGGAGTTTGGCAAGAACAACAAAAACTACAAGCTAGAAAATTAAAAGGAGGAATTGAAATGCAATGAACAACAACAAAAACTAAATCTAATATCCAACACAACAACAAGAACAATTAATCAAGAACAAAGCATAATAATAAAGGGAAAGAACACTACCAATTGCATTCCAACAAAAGCTTCAAGTCTTCAAACAACAAGATCCACAAATGAAGGAGGTGTCACCCACTCCAACACTTGCTTAAGAACAACTAACTAACTAACTAAAACTAAACTAAAACTAATCTAGAAATTACAAACTAGGGTTCTAAAGCCAAGGAATAAAAAAGGGGGCTTGGTGGAAATGGAACAAGTTCAAATTCTACCAAGGAGAGTTGGATAAGGTTGGAGAGAGCTGGTCCTATATATAGAAAAGCGCAGGGACAAAATCGTCAAAATGGGTCAAAATCTCAGAAAATCCTGCGTTGTAGTCCATCGACTGCCAGTCGATCGACCGAGTTCCAGTCGATCGACTGCTTCCTCAAAATTGGCAAACTCACTACCGAGCAGTCGATCTGGAGAGGTCCAGTCGATCGACTGGTACGGCTGCTCCCGGCTTGGTTTTCTCGTTTCTGCTCTAAATGTTCACCGGCTATCGCTCCTTGTACGTGCTGTGTTCCCTTGCTTATCCGTTCCAATCCGAGTTGAGTGGGATGCATCCAAACGTGCGCGGGCTCCGCTTGGTCATCCTATGGCCAGTAGTACAAAAAAGAGTAAAAATAGACGAAAAACTTTTAAAAACCGCACAAAAGCTATAAAACCCTAAAACTAACAAAATAGGCCAAAAAGACTACTAAAAGCCGTAAATGCAAGCAAAACACACGCGAATGCGACACAAAAAGGTAAAAAAAAAATGTGTACAAAAAAGTTTAAATCAACCACCCCACACTTAGAATGATTTCTTGTCCTCAAGCAATACTAATCTAAAATTACAAAACTATCCCCGAGTGATCCTAATCTAATGCACAAAAACCTAGTTTGAGGCGTTGTATGCTAAAATGCTCGTTAGCTCGGCTAAAAGGACGACAAAGATGCCTTGACAAAGAAAGTTTAGATCGACTCCCGAAACCTAAAAGTACTAGGTAACCCTCCAAGTCGGTCCCCTCGTCCTTGCCCCGGCTAAGGTCTATCCATGGTCGAACCGTTAATCGGCTCCCTACTAGCCCCAATCGTCCACAACTCTCTTTAACAAACAAAATCTAAAAAAAGTAAAAAGAGGAAACGTGCAAGAGTTGCACGTTTTATTACTTAATGACTACAAGGATTTATAACTTATCCTTGTTTATTCATCATCATTTTTTTTTCTTTTTCTTTTCTTTATTTTGGTACCCAAGGAAATAAGGTACTTAAATACAAGACATATATAAAGAGAAATCAACGGCTCTAACCACTCGTTGCTACTAGCAACTTACAATGTTTTCGATCGAGCACATGGAGCAACTAACGACTCCAGAATACAAAACAAAATCCTATAGAGAGTGTTCGACAATGAGGYTAGTTGAGGCACTAGTTCTATATGAGCTCAAGGATAGCACGAAGCTAAAGCCGAATAAAGTTCCCAACAAGTCAAATTACCTAAGTACACTAAATTCGATCAAAAATCTAAACTCCCTAACCAAATCATCAAAATCGCATCACTTCGCCAAGGATCCAAGCAAAAATAACACACACGCTACTCAAATTA
>BMAC01001143.1:90918-124275 GCA_014905375.1 Phtheirospermum japonicum
CCACCCAAACGTGATCATCCCAAAATGGGTCGACGTACTCCTTCGTCTCCCCGACCGTAACCTCCACTCTCTCCCCCACTACCTCTTCCACCACCGATGATCAAGTATACAAACGACATCGGGTGGTGGTAAAAGGGGCTCAAGTATCTTCACATCCTCCAAAACTGGCACAACTTCCTTATCCTCGCCAAAAGAAAGTAGGCTCGACATTACAAGTGCCATTGGAGACCCCAAAAGTGACTCCCCCTTAATTTCCACTACAACGTCTTCAAGAAGCACGAGAGGGGTAATGTCGACTTCCGACCCATTCTCCTCACCCACTAACTCCACCTCCTTGCACACCTCTTTCAAAAGATAATCAAAGCTCGAATTGCCGTCAATGACCGTGGGATCCACCACATCAAAGATGGGCATATCGTCAAGACATGGTCTTTTAAGCTCATCCACATCATTGGTAATTTGCTCTACTTGAGTCCCTATGCGAGCAAGGCATTCCACGAGCTCGGCTAAGAGAGACTCTAAGTCCGGGAGTTGGGTCATAGATGAATCTTGAAAAAGTGAGGTGTAAGGGTCATCGTTCGGAGTATATGAACTTGAAGTGGGTAGGTCGTAAAAGTCGTAGCTCCAAGAATATGAATCAAAAACGGGTGGAGCATACGAATCAAAGCTCGGGTAAGAAGGAGGCGGGGCGAGTTGATGGATCGTCAAAACCCGGATCATAAGAATCACGAGTCGGTGCATACGGATCCATGCTCGGGTTGTAGGGATATGAAATTGGTGGAGAATAAGAAGGGCTTGAGGCGGAATAATCGAAAGATGGGGCCCATTCTTCACCGATCGAAGTGTACGGGTCATCGTAAGTCGAGGGAACCCAATATCTTGGGGGAGTGGTGTACGGATTTGGATACTTGGGAGTTTGGATGTAAGGGTTTGGATATAAGGGTCGTCGTATGGCAAACTAGCTCAATAGTTTTCCATCCTCAGCCGGATCAATCGAGCGGCAGAGGCATTCTTTGATCGTTGTGAGTGTGGGCGGACGACATCAGGCTTTTCGAATAAGTACCTTGAAAACACAACACTCAACAAAGGATTACGAGCATCGAAAGTAAAACAAAAATCTAAATTAACTACCAAGATAACAAGAGAAATAATTAAAAACACCATTAGCCTTAATCTATCCCCGGCAACGGAGTCGATTGTAGAGCGGTAAGTTTTCCCGAGTCATGTATCTCGAGGATAGATATAATCGGTGGTCGGTGTTTTTACTTAATATCTTGTTAATATTAATTACGATAATCTACATTAGGAAAGCATTAAGTCATTAAGTGGGTTTTGAGTTTTATGCTAAAGCTTGAATTTAAAAGGAAACTTTAATTAAAAATGATTGGGTTTAGGGTGTTCGGTTCGTCTCCACGATCAATTGGTTTTTGCCGAGCACTTAATCCACGATTCGAGGGTTGTCAATCCCAAATTGTCGATCAAGTGTTAGGTCGTCAATACCAATTCTCAACAAATTCCGATTAATGGTTTTAAACGAACTTAAACCCTAAACCCATAATTTCTAAACGAGTTGCATGAAATACAAATTAAAGCTTTCTTGAAAGTAATTAGCTAATGACATTGGTTAAACCATTAAAATTTACTAAACTAAGAAAGCTTGCAAATTGAAAGATGAAAAAGGAGGGAAATTAAAAGCTTGAAATTGAAAACAAGTCAAAAATATTAAATGGGTAAAAGTCAAATTGCTCAAAGAAGAAAGACCCATTTGGCTTTTGACATCCAATTGCTTGTTTAGCTAAAAAGGGTTAAAAGCTTGAAGATGCTACAATGGAGTGTGGCAAGAACAACAAAAACTACAAGCTAGAAAATTAAAAGGAGGAATTGAAATGTAATAAACAACAACACAAACTAAATCTAATATCCAACACAACAACAAGAACAATTAATCAAGAACAAAGCAGAATAATAAAGGGAAAGAACACTACCAATTGCATTCCAACCAAAACTTCAAGTCTTCAAACAACAAGCACCACAAATGAAGGTGGTGTCACCCACTCCAACACTTGCTTAAGAACAATTAACTAATTAACTAAAACTAAACTAAAACTAATCTAAAAATTACAAACTAGGGTTCTAAAGCCAAGGAATGAAAAAGGGGGCTTGGAGGAAATGGAACAAGTCCAAATTCCACCAAGGAGAGTTGGGTAAGGTTGGAGAGAGTTGGTCCTATATATAAAAAAACGCAGGGGTAAAATCGTCAAAATGGGTCAAAATCTCAGAAAATCCTGCGTTGCAGTCGATCGACTGAGAACCAGTCTATCAACTGCCAGTCGATCGACTACTTCCTTAAAATTAGCAAACTCACTGCCGAGCAGTCGATCTGGAGAGGTCCAGTCGATCGACCGAAAGCCTGTCGATCGACTGGTACGACTGCTCCCGGTTCGGTTTTCTCGTTTCTGCTCTAAACGTCCACCGGCTATCGCTCCTCATTCGCAATGTGTTCCCTTGATTATCTGTTCCAATTCGAGTCGAGTGGGATTCCTCCAAATGTGCGCGGGCTCCACTTGGTCATCCTACGGCCAAAAGTACGAAAAAGAGTAAAAATATATGAAAAACTACTAAAAACCACACAAAAGCTATAAAACCCTAAAACTAACAAAATTGGCCAAAACGACTCCTAAAAATTGTAAATGCAAGCAAAACACAAGCGAATGCGACACAAAAAGGTAACATAAAAGTGTACAAAAAAGTACAAATCAGAGGGCATGGTGAAAACGATGTTGGTTATAATGGCGTCTCAGGTGCTTATAATAACTTTCCAAATATGCACACTCCGAATTACGGTTCATATAGTCTTTATGATGCCCCCAATCAAATCCCCGATATGTCTAACGGAGGCTTTGCTAGTCCGAATGGGAATGTTGGTGACCAATTTCCGAATCCCGGCCCGTATGGAAGTTCTCCTGCCTACAATTTTGATCTTGCCCCGATTGGTGCCATCAATAGTGCTCAAAATCACGATCCGTATGAGTGGTTTTCTGGTGTGATCTCCAATGACCAAATTGCTCCTCCCGCCCTCCATATCCCGATGAATGCTCCACCGCCGGCCTCCGATCCAAATCTAATGTTGATCATGCAACAATTGAAAGCTATGTCGACATCATTTGATGCTCGGTTTACCGCTATTGAGGCTTTGATGAACGGGTTAAGCACTACAATTAAGCAATTGGACAGTGATGTGAATATATTGAAGCATGCGAATGAGGAAGACATATTTCCAAGCCAACCTTCGCATCCTCTTGCGGTCACGATCATTGGAAGTGGTGGGGTGGTTGATAATACAGTTGTTCTACCGTCCAAGGTGGAGGTGGTTTCTATTACGAGTATTCTTACTCTTCTCGATTCTACCCTCCCCAATTTTGCAAAGAATATTCCTGATGCTCTATACCATATCCATCAAGCTTATCCTTTGAGGTTTTCTTACGCATGGACGTGTCCCAAGAGTTGGTCGAACAAGTTTTTATGGAGGATAGGAGCAACCAGGAGGAGAGTGGCCTAGAAGTCTATTTTGAGGATCATTGTGAGGATGATGAGCCCCTTGTCCATACCAACGAGCCCATTGTGTTTCAAGGTGCCAACGACGTAAGTGAAGGAGATTATGATTGTGTCGTTGAGGGCACCAACAAATCATTGGTGGGGGAGGTGGAGATTTTTGATGATATGATTGGAGACCCGGAGTGAGCCCTTGGACGTACTTGCATACACTCATCTTGAAGGATGATGCCAAACCACCTCTAGGATCTCAAAGGCATTTGAATCCAAATCTTGATGAAAGAGTGGAAGACGAGAAGTTGATCGAGGACGAAAAGGGAAAGTTATTGGCCACGAGGGCTAAAACAGGATGGAGGATGTTGATCAAGTTTAAAAAGTTAAATGCGGATACCAAGAGTGATCATTTCCCTCCCCCGTTGCTCGACCACATGTTGGAAAAGATAGCTGGCCATTACTCCTTTTATTTTTGGGATGAGTCATCGGGGCACTTCAAAACCACCATTCCACCCGAAGACCTAGTCGATACGAACTGTAATTGCCTGTTTGGAACGTTTGATTTTTGGCAAATACTATTTTAGCTATTCAATGCGCCGAGAACGTTCCAAAGAGTGGATCCTCCCGACAAGGAGGAATTATTTTGATGGACCCTTCTGTTATCTTTCCACCTTGATCAAAAAGGGAGTACGTCAAGCTAGTGACGTAAAAAAAGCGCTTCTTGGGAGGCAACCCAAGTTCTTTTCATTCATTTCCTTTCTTTCTTTCTTTCTTTCTTATAATATAAAAATCCAAAAACATTTAAAAAATTGAAAAATATAAATTTTGTGATGTCTTTTGGTTCTTTTGAATCGTTGGTTTTGTGTACATATTTTCTCGTGTTTTTGATTTTTGTGTGGTTTTCCTTTTTGGTGTTTTGTTTTTCGACTCCAACCTTGGCCGAATTGATAATATTGGTAGTGTTTATGGAGCGGGGATACACAAGCCATGCTTTGTTTTTGTTCGTATTGCTTGATGCTTAAGTGGACCCCACCGAGCTCGACCCATACTCGCTCGGTTTAGGAAGCTTCTCTCACCCTCCTTTTACTTGTTTTTCATTAAAATACAATGAGGGCATTGCATGGTTTAAATGTGGGGTGGTGGGTAGGTGGTTGGGGTCCAGGATTTACAAAACATGATTTGTATTTATTAACTCGAGCCTTGGCGAAGTGACGCTTACAAATTGCGCATTTATATGGTTGAGTCGTTTTTGTGTCTTTTGGGTGTCTATTACATGTTTAATCAATATCCACATGCTTGGGAGTTTGAATAGTTTACTTGTCAGGTTTTTAAATGTTTATGGCCTCTTGTGTGAGGGGTTGAATTTTTGTACTTCGTCCAAAACCCGCTTTTATATATATAATCAACATTTTCTCGTGAAAAGATTGCAAAGCTCTAAAAGCTCTATTGATTTTGCTCCCAAATTCGGTGCAAACTAGTGAGTAGCCTTGTGTGATTTATCGGCTTGCTTGCATTTTTATGGAAACTGCATTGAGGAGGTTTGATTTTTCTTGTACATGATTGAATTCGAAAATGACTTCGAGGCACATATACCACCCTTGTTCTGGCCGTATCCATATATGTAAGCTACTTAAAAATTCCAAATGAGACCATGTCCGTTTCTTGTTAACCGAGCTCGATTTTAGCTCTTATATCTTCATAATTGTGAGGTAAGAGTGTATGATTATTTTGACGAGAAATGTGAGTGAAATCGATTGTGGGTTTTGGGTTTTGAGTTGCTTATACACAAAAAAAAAAAAGAAAAAAAGAAAAGACAAAAAAAAAGAGGAGAAGAAGAATAATACTCCAACACAAATCATGAAAATTAATAAAGCGTGCGTTTATGTGAAAAGCCTAATTCAAAAAGGCTAAATTTAGTAAAAAGAAGCAAATCCAAAAACTTCTAAGTGTTTTGAAATAAAGTCGGAAAAGCGTGTGAGTATACAAAAGGGTTTTGAATGAGAGTATGGTGAATTGGGAAGGGTGAAGCAATCATAAGCTTCGGGTTTTAGAAATTAGGATTTTGTGTGTTATTGTTCGCGTTCGATCGTGTGTTAGCCACTATATCCAAATGTTCCATACCTTACCAAAGAGCCAACATTACAACCCATAATAAAGACCTCTTTCGATTCTTGTTTGGTCATGTACTATGAGCAATTTTGAGTGTCCGATTTGTGAAATCTTGAAGAGGTGCATGCATTGTCCGACTTGAGCGTATACACGTCACATATCAAACACTTGAGCGAATTGAGCAAACACCCTCAAAATTCAAGTTGTGAGGAAGTCATCGATTTGGTTTTCATTTGAGAAAGAGTAATATGAGCAATGCTTGACGATAACGAGTTTATGTTGATACTTTCATCATATAAATAAGGATAAGCACACGTATTTTCTTTTTGCACAATGTTCATTGCATGTACATACTCGATTCTTTTCGTTGTTCGAGGACGAACAAACCGATAAGTGTGGGGTGGTTGTTTTGCATGTAATTATGTGTTTTTATCGTATTTTTAATTAGGATTTTATGTTGATTTTAGTAGTTTTGAGTCAAGTTGTATTAAGTTATTAGGTTTTTTTTCTTGTTTTGTTGTTTTTCGTGTTCCTTGTTGATTTTTTATTTAATTGGGTTAAATGGCTTGAATTAATTAGAGGTTTGGTGTAATTCTTGGGTTTAGATATTTAAAATTCTCATTTAATAGGTGGCTTAAGGCTTTGAAATCAAGCTAAGGCATGGAGATCAAAAATTCAAGCCTAGCCTTACCTATTTACATGACTAAATAGGGGCCAAGATGCTCCAAAATGGGCAAATTTTTTAGAATGGTGGCCTAGCCTCGCCTAGGATGGCCTATTCTTACGCCAATACCCTAGGCGCAAGAAAAAAGGCCTAATTTCACGTCTAGCAGCTCGCCCGCGCCTGCCTGCTAAAGTCGCTCAGCGCCTGCCTGCCGAGCAACGCACGTCAGCGCCCGCGCCTACCTACCAACGCCTACGCGTAGCACGCGCAACTACCGCACGTCCTTGCCGACAGCGCCCGACAAGCTCCCGCACGCTCCCGCCTATTTCCGCGCTTAAATGTCTGCTTAGCTTCGCCTAAGCGCCCATTCATGCGCCAACCCAGCGCCCAGCCCAGCCTGCCGGCCACCTGCGCCCAGCAGCGCCCAGGCTCAGCCATAGCCGAGCCACCTCGAGCCATGGTCGAGCCAAAATGTGCCAAAAGGCTAGCCAAGTGTCTAGGAAGGTCAACACGGGTCAATTTTGGTCAAACCCGGGAATTTCAAGCCTTTTTGGCTAATTTGGCCCATTTAAACCCAATTATACCTATTATAAAGAGAACCTCACTCTCATTTTGTAAAACCACCACCTCCCAACCCAAGCTTGGGTTTGGTATAATTCTCTCTCTCTAGATTTAATTTTCAAGCTTTTCCTTCGGTTTGTAAGCTCAAGAAGAATTCAAGTACCCCCTTGAATTTTTAATTTTGCTTTGTAATTTCCTTCAAGCTTTGGGATTATCTTTTTAATTCAAGTAAGCTTTCTTTTATTTCATGATTTGTTCTTCTCCATGCTTGTTCTTCATCTTATGCCTTTTGCCCTAGGTATTAGAATTTGTGCTTGATATTGAGAATCATCCATGGAATCTAATTGAGTGACACAACTAGATCATAGATTGAGGCCTAGATCGTTTAATTTCACGTAATCTCATATGTTTCATGCATTTTTCTTCATTTCATGCCTTTTGTCTTAGCACCTTGAATTCATGTTAGATCTTAAGAATTGGATATGGAATCTAGATGAGTGACACGTCTAGATCATAGTTCGGGTCTTGGATCGTCATGATTTTGAGATTTTCACATGATTTATTTGCAATTTAATTTTCATGCTTTGTTTCATGCTTAATCCTAGATCTATGCTTTGTTGCTTGTTGTCTTTAGTAAAGTTTCAAGCTTTCCCATCAATTTTCATTGTTTTATCCATTCATGCTTTCAATTCATGTTAATTTTCATTATTTAGGGTTTTATGTACATGCAAGCTTAGTTGTACCTTGTGCATGCATGCTAGTACTTGGTGAAACATGCTTATTTTTGCTTGCTTTCATTATTTGCTTTGCATTTTCATATTAAGGCATCCGACGAGGCATCCGACCGACTTGTTATTTCAATTCTTAGCTTAGTTTAGTTAGGTTTACTTGTTTATTTTCATTTTTATTTTATTTTCCAAGCTTGAAACACATTGATTCCTTCAATCAAATCGAATTCCGATAATACCAAGCCAAATGAACCTTATACTTTCAAAACCACGAAAAATTACACTTCACTAAGCCCGAACCTTGAGGTGCCCAAATTTAGTGTGTGTGTGTGTGTGTGTGTGTGTCTATATATATATATGAAAAGAAATGATGATTCAAAACATTAAAATGTGAAAATTTATTTATTTTTTCATCTTCTTCCGTGAAAGTTGAAATTCCAATTATTTATATTTCACTTTCATCGTTTGAAATTTGATTCTTCATGTTTTTTTTTTAATTTCAATATCATATCATTTTTCATCTTAGTGTTTTCAAATTTTTTTTTTTTTTGTAAATTATTTTTTCAAACCATTCTAATCAACTTTTGATGTTCATGAAAAATGGAAATAAATAGTTAACACTAATAAGATTATATATTGTGATTTCTTTTGATTTAGATGTATAAATAGTTAAATAATCTTGTCATTTGTTATAGGGTCCAATTATTCTTTTTAAAGAGATGTGATTAGTCACATTTTTCTTCAAAAATACGAGAAAATTGATGTTTGAATTCAAGATAATTTCTGGCATTATTTACGGAAGTGCCGAAACTTCTTATTTTCTTTTCTTCCCTTTTTATTTAAACATTGAATTCAAATTAAGTCTCAATTATAACTTCGAGCTTCGTAAAACAGGGTTGGCATATAATTGAGTCCTTTTCGCAATTCAGTCTCGTTTGTGATAAAACCAAAAAGACTGGTTACTAAGAATAGGGGTCACTAACCTCAGATCTGAGATCAGCGACCTGAAACAACTTCCAAATAAGTCACACCGACCTGATAAGCCTCCAGTAATCCTCCTGGAAACCTAGCTAATCCTGCAAAACAACACCTTCAGCCAAGGCGGGGGGCGGCTTCGGCGAAGGTCCTCCGATGCTTAAGTCAGATAGTGCGAGAGATAATTCAAGAGATCAATCCGTCATAAACAACTTAAAAATAAAGAGAGGTATGCACCCCTTTTATAGAGACGAGAGAAGTGGTCCCCAAGCTAGGGTATTCTTCTCCTACCACAATTCTATAAATACCGTAACTGACTTAGAATTAGGATTTATCCTATATGCTAAGTTCCCATAAATAATAGATCTCTCGCTTAAATTACCAGAATAAGCCTGGGCCTGTGATTCTTCCCATACAGTCCGTCGGGACCCCGTAAGACCATCCATATGAGCCCATTCGGGCCTGATATTTATAAAGCCCATGACCGAGCTTAACAGCTAGCACCCAACACACAAAAGCATAAGAGGTCGCGACCCCATGTGAGAACTCATCCTCATACTCTAGGTCGCCACTCTACAGACCAGCTCGCCCACCTCTCAGAAGAAATGCTCCTTCCAAGAAATGAGGTTGCTTACCATAAATACCCACATATATTACGTATGGAATTTTAGTGTCGTATTAGTTAGTCCCCCATGTTCTAGCTGATTGAGGTACGAAATCAGGTAGGACATGTAAACAGAAAGTTGGAAGAGTACAACCACCGAAAATAACAATAAAACATAAACATAAATAAATCACCTTGCCATCTTACCAAACCATATTCTAGAATAACCGAGCTCGATATACCGAGCTATAATACCAATCGTTCCATAAAAATTTACCACATAAACCCGCGACCTCCAAAAGATCAGCTCGCTGAGATCGCTCGTCCTCCAAGAAGAATGCTCCTCTTGGAAGAAGAGATCTGCGAGTCCCCAGTTCGAGTCCACAGAGTTCGTACTTGACGACCTAAAACCATAGAACCTTTCTACCATGACCTGAAGTTGTAATCGAGCACAACAATCTAAGAAAACGTAATCATAAGCAGCCCCCAAAAGTCAAAACACGCCTTCCTTTACCCATCCCATCTCCTTAAAGATTCATTAAATGCAGCCTGATAAAGTGTAGGACACGCGTCATCCCTCCATTTTCTCGTATTATAATAAACGCTGTGGGCCCAAAATAAAAGGCCTAAAACATTCCTAAAAAACCCTATCAACTCCTGCTCCAATCTGTCCCATCAGCTTTCTCTATGCTCAACTCACAAAAATCCCTCCATCTCCCCTCATTTGTCACTTTACTGAAAGCATAAGCAAAAAATCGCCATTTTCACTCTGCAAAAAGCTCATTCTCTCTCTGGTTCGCAAAAAATTACCAACATCACATCGCTCATCACCGACCTCCACGACAGCAAAAATGTGTAAGTACCCTAAATTCGCCCTTTTCAACAATTAATTTAAATTCATATATGTGTTGCATCTGCTGAGTTGTTGTTGTGTTTTCTGCTGTTTTTCCCCTTATGATATTTAATTAATGACAAAATTAGCTTCTTCCAACCTGGATTCCCAAAATTTAAGCCTTTCCCCCGATCCCAATCCTACTGAAAATCCGTACATTTTTAAAAGAAGACGAAAATAACCTTCTTCTCCTCCCTCCGGCCTTTGTGACGAGCCAGAAGGCAACGTCAGTTGGTCGGAGCTAGAGGCTCAGACTAGAACTCATACTGACACCCAAGACCTCTTATAAAATATACTAGAAGACCTTTCACCTGCCCCCTTAGCCATCGTAAATATTCTAGAGGGCATTCCCTTACACAAACCCAATGACCCACCACCTTGCGAGCACTTCTTAGAAAACCCAGTGAATGTAGCACCTTCTGTCAATGCTGCCGAGCTACCTCCTTCACCCCTGACAACCAGGGCGATCAAAGATAACTATTGGTCACTTCCTAACCCAGAAAAACTTGAAGAGTTCCAACAAACCCTTAACCTCCCTGAGACCGCCAAAATGGTTCTACCCGACATCCTCCACTTAGACCCTATGAAACCTTCCCCAAACCACATTACCCTCTTCGACGAGCTACTTAGGTCGGGATTTAGATTCCCACCGCACGAATTTTATATCGAGATAGCGCGCTTGTACAAAGTCCCCATTTTACAATTAACCCCCAATTCCATGAATTTTTTGGCGGGGTATATCATACTTTGTAAATATTACAATACTCAACCTGACCTAGGTTATTTTCACTTTTGCTTTCAAATAAAATACCAAATATATTCTTTCTATCTTTCTGCTCGCACCGAAAAAGCCCGGTTCTTAGTGAATCCCTTAAATAAAGTTTGCTGACTGGAGGAGAAATTTCTTCTTCATTCACAATACCGAGGACTAGCCTTTTAAAACCGAGATGCAATACCACACCCCGAAACAAAACAATCCTCCCAGTCCTACACATCTCCCCTCCTTGTACAAAAAATATTCTGACCAGCTCGTGGAATGGAGTAAGAGACTATTTGATGTGGTGCTACTCACCAGTGGGTCAAAAAATTTCAAATTTGTGGGCATCGACTCTTGCCCGGTCGACCCAGATCTTGCCATGACCCATTCGTAGCTTGGTAGGTCCTCTGTATTATGTAACTTTACACAACCATCAATTGTTATAATTCAGTAATAACACATCACCTTGTTACTGAAGTTTCATTCATTAATTAGTGCGCTTCATCGAGCTCCGAAGAAGTCACAGAGCAAACTAATCCGCAGCCCGTCGTCACCTCAGCACCTCCTCCCTCAATCATCAACGTGGATGAGGCTCTGAATCAAGCCTTTGGGACAGAGGCTGGATAGGACGTGGAGGATGTTTTGCATGTAATTGTTGTGTTTTTCTTGTGTTTTTAATTAGGGTTTTATATTATTTTAAGTGGTTCTTGAGTCGTTTCGCTATGTTTTCTAGATTATTTTTCTTGTTTTAGGGTTTTCGTATTCTTCTTTTGATTTTATGTTTAATTGGGTTAAATGGTTTTAATTGATTTAAGGTTGGTGAGATTCTTGGGTTTTTATGATTGAAAATTCTCATTTAATAGGTGGTTTAATGACTTGAATTCAAGCTAAGGCATGGAGGCCAAAACTCAAGCCATGACTTTCCAAAAGTTGTGCCAAGAGGGAGCTTCAAAGTTGCAATCATTCTGGAATTGCTGCCATCCCTTGCCATCAGCTGCCATCTCTAGCGCCCATGGCCCATGGCAGCGCCCAGTTGCCAAGATCTTGTCCATCTCCAGTGCCCACCAGCATGGCAGTGCCCAAGGCTTGCTCCTTCTTGCCATCTCCAGCGCCCACCAGCATGGCAGCGCCCAAGGCTTGCTCCTTCTTGCCATGTCCAGCGCCCTTTCATCTCCAAGACATGGCGCAAGCCAAGGCTCCTCCCAGCCACCTTCAGCGCTGCCATCTCCACCTTAAGCACATGGCAGCGCCTCTCCTTGACATCCACACGCCCAAGAACTTGCCAAGAAATGCCCAAGCCCTTGCCAAGACCAACCAACCAAGCCACATTGAGCCATCTTGGTCAACATGGGTCAAGATTGGGTCAAACTCGGCATTTTAAAGGATTTAAGGTCAAATTAGCCCATTTGAACCCAATTACACCTTGTATAAAGAGGAGACTTCTTTCATTTTTGTAAATAATCACTCCCCTACCAACCCAAGTTAGGGTTTGGGATCAAATTACTTTCAATCTCTTGTATAATCTTCTCTCTTAGGTTTTAGATTTAATTTCAAGCTTAGTTGTAATTTCTTTTCCTAGATTTAGATTTAATTTCAAGCACCTCCTTAGGTTTGTAAGCCTAAGAAGAGTCCAAGTACTCCCTTGTATTTTTTATTTTGAATGCAATTTAATTCAACCTTGCTACTGTTTCCTTTAATTCAAGTAAGTTTCCTTTCAATTTCATGTTTTGTGCTTTAATTCCATGCTTTGTTCTTCATATCCATGCTTATTCTTCATTTTATGCCTTTTGTCTTAGCACCTTGAACTCATGTTAGATCTTAAGAATTGGCTATGGAATCTAGATGAGTGACACATCTAGATCATAGATCGAGTCTTAGATCGTCTTGATTTTGAGTTTTTCCTATGCTTTATTTGAAATTTAATTTCCATGCATAGTTTTAGGTTGAATCTTAGATCTACACTTCGTTGTTTGTTATTTTCTGTAAATATTTAAACTTTGACGTCAATTTCCATTGCTCTTACTAGTTGTGCTTTCAATTTTTGCTTATTTGCATTATTTAGGATTTTATGCATAGTTGTACCTTGTGCTTGCATGCTTGTACTTGGTGAAACATTGCATTTTCTTGTTATTTTCATTATTGCTTTTTAAGGCATACGACGAGGCATCCGACCAACTTTCTATTTCAATTTCTAGGATAGTTTAGTTAGTTTAATTGCTTTACTTGCATTTTACTTTACTTTTCAAAGATTGAAACACATTGATTCTCTCAATCGAATCGAATTCCGATAATACCAAGCCATGAACCCGTTGATATACTTTCAACACCACTAAAACTCTTCTAACAAAATGGTGTTGGAGGTATTATTATTATTATTATTATTATTATTATTATTATTATTATTTTCATTTTTCTCTCTTTATTGTTGGATGAGGCTCTGAATCAAGCCTTTGGGACAGAGGCTGGCCAGGACGTGGAGGACGACCTGGAAGAAGTGCAGCTGGTACAAAGGTCCTCAAATGGGAAGCGACCCCTTAAGCCCGCTGCCAGGGTCCCAAGCTATCCCGTCCAAAAACGTCGTCGCCTCCACAAGACTCATGCTGCGACCTCCTCTAGCTCTATGGATCTGGGAAAAGGATTGGCCCAGTGTGAGAATGCCAAGGAGATCCAGGTCTTCCTCGATGAATGGATAACTAAACATGTAGTTACTTAAAACTCCTCTCCTTACCATGATAATAATTGCAAACCATCACACAATTTCGTGACATGTCTGAGTCCCCTGGTCTCTAAGCTATCCGAGGAGCTGCTAGCTTGGTCTGCCAAGAGAGAGCTCCAAAAAATGTGCAACGAGCTTACAGCCTAGACTGAGCAACAAACCTGACAGCTATCCCTGACCCAGGGAGAACTGGATGGTGCTATTCACCTGCTGAAGGCTCGTGAAGAAGAGATACTTATCCTGAAGAGCCAGGTGAACAACTTGAAGGATGAAACAGCTCGTTTGGGCCACGAGGTTAAAGATGCACAGAGACAGGCTCGCGAGGTCGAGAAGCTCAAGGCGCGAAATCAGAGACTCAAAGAGCAAAACAAGACGGCGCATGAGAGAGGTGTGGCTGAAGGTCGGCGGACCTTCCTCTTGAGCACAATAGGCCAGATGTACATGGGCGCCTACCGGGAAGAGCTGCTGAAGGCGTATAAGAAGTCCTCCATATACTTAGGCAAGATGGCCGGTGGCAGCAAGGAATGGGTTTTCAAGTCCGCTGAAATAATCAAGGACTAGCTCACGGCCCTGAATGTTGCTTACAACCCTGATGTGCCTGCCACCATTGACATGTTACCCCCCTTCAGCACTTTCAAGGGCGACATGAACCAGCCGATCGATGCCAAGTGGTGGCTGTCCTGCCAAGGTCGGGCTGTACTATCGGCCAAACTCTCCACCGAGTTGGACACGCCTCTTGAGGACATCGTTCTTGCTTTGAGACCGAGCGTGACCTGATGGCCTGCTGTTTGTCCCTGATTCAAGACCTGTACTTTACTCGCATAATTTATGAACAATATTTATATGTATGAACAACTCCATTTCTATTTATTATATGTATAGCTCTTCAATTCAAACCATATATGAACCTGCAGTTTAAACCATGTAAAAACCAAACCATAAACCATGTATAAAGTAAACCCATAAGTTAATATAGGTCGTGCGGATTCATAACCAATCGCAATCATACTTCCCACCCACATTAGACCCCGAGACCCAAGAAAATAATCAACCACGAATCATAAATAATCTGATGGAGCTAAAACAAGCCCACAACTAAAGATTAAACATGTTAGCTCGAAAAGACATAACCATCCATAATATAAGAACACAACAGCTTGACAAAGATATGTAAGTCAAACATATCCTTCCAAAACATGTAAAACAACACGATCAAACCCTTTAACCATATGAAAGTAGTTCGCCAAGTTTTATTATATATTGAAAAAGATATCCGCCCCTAAGGGTACATCATAAAGTCACCATCCGCCCCGAAGGGTAATGAAACAACCGCCCCGAAGGGTAAAACACAAACAGCCCGCCCCGAAGGGTAAAACGTAATCAGTCCACCCCGAAGGGTAATGAAACAACCGCCCCAAAGGGTAAAACACAACCAGCCCACCCCGAAGGGTAATGAAAAAACCGCCCCAAAGGGTAAAACATAACCAGTCCACCATCTAGGCGTAATACTTCTTCAAATGACACACATTCAAGCTCCTAGGTAGAACTTTACCAGCAACATTCTCGAGTATATATGCTCCTCCAGGTAGTACTTTTACCACTTTGAATGGCCCAACCCAATTTGGATCTAGCTTCCTGGTCTTACACAGCGCATCAGCCCGCCTCCATACTAAATCACCCACCTGAAAACAACGATGTTTAACACGTTTGTTAAAGGCAACTTGTATCCTTTGCTTGTAATGTTCTACCTGGGCCGCAACCATCTCTTGTATCTCATCAATTATTTCGATTGCCCCTCTTGCCAGCCTTTCATTTTCCTCCACATTAAACACCGCTAAGCGCTGCCATCCTCCTACTATCTCGGCTGGAATAACCTCCTCCATCCCATAGGCCAAAATGAACGGCGACTCCCCTGTGGAAGTTCAGGGAGTTGTTCGATAAGACCATAAAACCGATGCGAGCTCCTCTTCCCAGAGCCCGCCTACTTTTTCCAATCGTAATTACCATGTACAATCATACGATTAGTAACTTCAACTTGCCCATTAGTTTGGGGATGTGCCACAGAAGCAAATCGTTGCTTCATCCCCATTTCCTTACACCAATCCTGGATTTTCTGCCCATTGAATTGGGTTCCATTATCAGACACCAACACTCGCGGGACACCAAACCTGCAAAATATATTGTTAAAAATAAAATCAATAATATCTTGCTCGCTTATGCCCGTAACCGCTTCCGCATCCACCCACTTTGTGAAATAATCAACTGCCACCACCAGGTTTTGTTTGTTGCCCGGTGTTTTTGGAAAAGGTCCCACAATATCAATTCCCCATTGTGCAAAGGGACATGGTGAGATCATAACCATCATATCTTCAGCAGGTATATGGATAACCGGAGCATGTATCTGGCACTTCTTACACGTTCTAACCAGGTCGCCAGCCATGCCTTTCATTCCTGGCCAAAAGAAGCCAGCCCGCAATGTTATGCCAACCAACGCTCTTCCCTTCGCATGATCACCACAATGTCCTTCATGTATTTCCTTCAGCACTTCCAATCCCTGCTCTTTAGCCAAGCATTTCAAAAAAGGTCCAAAGCGCGACCTCTTGTATAACTCCTCATTTATAACGCAAAAACGAGACACCATTTTAGTTTCTTTCATTGTCAACCGCTCTGCCCCTTCCTTTGCTTTAATGAGAGTATCCCGGATAGGCGTGCGCCGATCATCCTTAAACTCGAGCTCCATTACCTCCATTCCTTTTTCCACACTACTATGATTCAATTCCATTAAGACAAGAAGCACTCGGCTTACTCACCGTGATTTTTTGAGTATCACAAGTCCCCAATGCGCCCGCTATCCGAGCGAGCTAATCAGCCCGAGTATTTTCAGCTCGCGGAAAGTGCTCTAACTTAAACTCCTCAAAGCGTGCTACTTCTTCTCGTAACTTATTTAAGTATACCACCATGCGTTCCTCCTTTGCCTCAAAAGAACCATCGAACTGACGAGCTATCAACTGGGAATCCATGTATGCCCATAACTTTCTTTCTCCCAAATCGTTCCTGTAACACAGCCTCATACTCAGCCTCATGTCTAGATGCCTTGTATCCCAACTTAACTGCGAACTCAAAATTTTCTCCTTTCCGGCTGGTTAACACAATACCCAACCTTTCTCCGGACACCATAGTTGATCCATCGGTATGTAATACCCATGCCTCTATCTCATCACTTGAATCATATGGATGCACCATATCCTGCAAAAAATCTACCAACACTTGTGCTTTTATGGCTACCCTAGGTTCGTACACCACATCGTACTTGCTTAACTCCACATCCCACTTCACCAACCTTCCAGACACATTTGGAATACTCAGGACCTGCTTGAGAGCTAAATTGATACGTACTCTCACCTTGTGGCTCAAAAAGTATGGCCGCAGTTTCCTTGCTGTACAAATCAGCACAAAACCCCTTTTCTCCAGCTCGGAATAGTTCATCTCAGCTCCTCGTAGCATCCTGCTGATATAATAGATAGGTTTTTGTGTACCTGCATCTTCTCTTATCAGCACCGAACTTACTGCGACCTCCCAAACCGATATGTATAAGACCAGGTCTTCTCCAGGCATTGGATTAGTCAACAATGGTATTTCACAAGTATTTTTTCAATTCCTCAAACGCATCCGCTGCCTCTTTTGTCCATTCGAACTTGGACCTTTTCCGGAGTGCCCTGAAAATGGGGACACCTCTCTATGCCGACCTGGGAATGAAACGGTTAAGACCTGCAATGCGACCTGTAAGCATCTGTACATCACGTACCATCCGTGGATGTGGCATCTCCAAAACAGCCCGCACCTTCTCCGGATTAACCTCAATACCTCTCTCTGTCACCATATAACCCAAAAATTTCCCAGATCGCACACCAAACGCGCACTTCTTTGGGTTAAGCTTCATCCCGTATTGCCTCAATATAAGAAATGTCTTTCTCAAATCCTCCACATGGGACTCTGCTTTCTTGATCTTGGCCAACATATCATCGACGTAAACCTCCATAGTGGACCCCAACAGGTCCTTGAACATTCGATCAACCAATCTCTGATAGGTCGCTCCTACAATTTTTAAGCCAAAGGTCATGGACACAAAGCAATATGTCCCCGTAGAAGTAACAAAGCTCACCTTGGGCTGATCCTCCTTTGCAATAGGTATTTGGTGATATACCTGCGAAGCATCCATTATACTCAGCAGCTCGCATCCTTAGGTTGAATCCACCAATTGATCAATTCGCGGCAAAGGATAATGATCCTTTGGACAGGCTTTATTCAATTCGCGGAAATCCACACACATCCTCCACTTTTGTCCCGGCTTTGGCACCATCACAACATTAGATAAGTACTCAGGAAATTAGATCTCTCAGATGTGGCCAGCCTTTAGCAATTTCTGCACCTCCTCTTCAATTACCTTGTCTAACTCAGGCCCAAAATGTCTTCTCTTCTGTCTAACCGACCTCACTTCTGGGTCCGCATTCAAATGATGTTGCGCAACCTCAGGAACACTTTGTTCAATTCTCCATTCCCTAAAGCAAAGATGTCCCGAAATTCCTTCAACAATTTTACCATCTCTTCTTTCAATGTCTCTGCCATCAAAGTCCCGATCCTTGTAGTGTATTCTGGGTGACCTTTTTCTAATGAAATTTCCATCACATCCTCATGTGGCCAAACAGAATTCTCCTATTCTTTCACCTTTTTTGCACTACGTACCCCCTCTGGTAGATCGTCATCCCTTTCGCGCTTGTTCTCACTCAACCCTTTCCTGACCGTCATTTGGTAACATGATCTTGCGACCTATTTCTCAGAAATAACTTCTCCCACTATATCTCCCACTGGATACTTGATACTCATGTGATAAGTTGATGTCACTGCCTGGAATGTGTCAAGGGCAGGTTGTCCTAATATGGCATTATATGCCGACCTCCCCCGGACTATCAAAAACATCAGATTTCTTCTTACCTGCAACTCCTCCTTCCCCAATACCATTGTCAGTGTCAGCTCTCCTTCCGTAATCACCTGTGCCCCATTAAATGCGTATATGGGTGTATTCACAGGTCGCACCTTGGTTTCCAACTTCATTTATTCAAGACAATCCGTGTATATTATATTGACCGAGCTCCCATTGTCCACAAAAATTATGCCGACCTCATACCCCGCCACCTCAGCTTCAATTACCAACACATCATTATGATCCTTCTGCAGCCCGCGTCGCTCATTAGGACCAAAAGAGATGATTAAGCCAGACATCTACGGGCGTCGACTTACACTAACGACCTCCCACATCCCTGGGCGAGCTGACTTTACATGCTTCTTCCGTGCACTATTGGTATCGCCATCTGTTGGTCCGCCCGAAATCATATTTATTCTCCCCTTGTTTCTTCTCAGGACATTATGTCCTTGATTTCCTTGTTGTGGCTGCCTCGCGACCTGATCCTGAGGCAGATCCCTCGGTGGTGGTGGAGGCAATGGTTGCCTCGATTCCTTTGGCTCTCTGTCCTTGTAAATAACTTCTTTCAGGTGACTAGCTTTTATGAGCCTTTCAATTTCCTCTTTAAGATGCCTGCACCTCTCCGTGGAATGCCCATAATTATTGTGAAACAAACAAAAGAAATCAGATTTGAGATTAGTAGGGAGCGGCATGCGATTTTCTAGCCACTTGATGTAATTAGGTATCAAGCGTTCCATGATAGTAAACACCTTAGCCCGCGGATAGGCCAGTGGTGTAAAATCCTTGTTCCTCTAATTTTGCATATCCACCTCCAGTTTTTCCCTCACCACTGGACTCGGGCTTAGGAGCCCGCGCACTATTCTTCTGGGTTCTCTTCTTATGTCCCTCCTTGAAATATTGCCTCCGGTATCCGCGACCTCCCTGCTAAATTGCACATGTTCCTCCTCAGCTTCTTCCACTTGTATTTATTTATGGCACCTTTCCAGGACCTCATCATATGTTCGTGCCTTCTTCTTCACCAATGACTTGCGTAAGTCCTCTCTCCTCAATCCTTGATGTAAAGCTCCCGCCTTCATCTTGACTGTAGCGGTGGGTACTTCCAGTGTGGCACTGGTAAACCTGTTAACGTATTACTTCAACGTTTCGTCATATCACTGCACCATAGTAAAGAGCGACTCTGCAGTCTTCGCATTCTGCCTCACACTGTAAAATTTCAAGAAAGCAGCTCGCAATAACTGAAAGCTGGTAATTTTTTCTCACGGCAATTGATAGAACCATCTCTTCGCGAATCCCTTCAAGGTAGATACAAAGACTCGACAAACCCAAACATCCGTATATCCATGTAACATCCTCTCATTTTTGAAGAGCTGCAAATGCTCCACTGGGTCCGCCATCCCACGATATTGAAACTCCAACGCCTTGTACCCTTTGGGCATCACAACTCACAACATATCATCCGAAAAAGGATGTCCCTTATCTTCATCGAACTTTTCTCCTTCCATCCGTTTTTGCAAGTTTAACATGGCCTCCTGCATATCTCTAAACACCTTATTCCCTGGTCGGACCTCATTCTCGCCGTCTTCTTCATGGCATCCACTCGAATCTTGTGCGACTTATCTCGAGATTCACCATCCGTACTCGAGGTTTGTGTTCCGCTCTCACTGGTAGGTTTCTTATGCAGTCGACCTCGGCATTTGTAGTATTTCGTCCTATCTTCACCTTCTTCGCCTTCTTATATTTATACCTGCGGGTACGAGACTCCGTGGACGAGGTAGAACTAGAGGAATCTACCTGTTTTCGCTTACTTACGCTCTTCCTCCCATGGAAGATCTCCGAGATAGAGACCCTCCACTTTGCTTTGTATTTTATGATATCGATTTTTCTTTCTGCCTGCAATTCGATCCATCAACCTTCTCCTTCGGAGTACCCAGCCCACCTGCTAGGTACTTGTTTAGTTCTTCCTGTTTCTCTAGAGGCACAAATTCCATCAGCCCTTCTAAGAATCCCTTATTAATTTGACAGGTCTTATCTTTAGGTAAATTTCTCCACTCTTTCGTCCCTATGTGAATATTCTTTTGCGCCACAACCTCCGGCGTCTTTGCCTCCAAGTCTCCTTCCGGCTCCTTTCCGTTGTTTTGCCTTGGGGAGGGTGGTGGTGTGCCACCCAAATTCTGAACCACTGGTTCTTCATGGGACGGTGTTTGTCCATCCTTTGTCGATTCTCCTTTGTTGATTTCCACCATCTTATTTTTCTTCTTCAATCTGCTCGACCCAGGACCAAAATCCAGGGTTCTAGATTAGATTTTATCCTTCATACTGCGCTTGCAAAACTTCTCATGTCTTTTGCTCAAGGACTCGATGTCCCTCTTTCCCACAGACGATGCCACTTGATAAAACCAAAATGATTGGTTACCAAGAATAGGTGGCACTAACCTCAAATATGAGATCAGCGACCTGAAACAGCTTCCAAACAAGTCACATTGACCTAATAAGCCTTCAAAAGTCCTCCTGGCGATCTAGCCAGTCTTACAAAATAACACTTTTAGCCAAGGCGGGGGGCGGCCTCGACGAAGGTCCTCCGATGCTTAAGTCAGATAGTGCGAGAGATAATTCAAGAGATTAATCCGTCATAAACAACTTAAAAATAAAGAGAGGTATGCACCCCTTTTATAGAGACGAGAGAAGTGTTCCCCAAGCCAGGGTTTCCTTCTCCCACCACAATTCCATAAATACCGTAACCGACTTAGAATTAGGATTTCTCCTGTATGCTAAGTTCCCATAAATAATTGATCTCTCGCTTAAATTACCAGAATAGGTCTGGGCCTGTGATTCTTCCCATACAGTCCGCAGGGGCCCCATAAGACCATCAATATGAGCCCATTCGGGCCTGATATTTATAAAGCCCATGACTGAACTTAACAGCTAGTGCCCAACACACAAAAGTATAAGTGGTCGCAACCCTATATGAAAACTCATCCTCGTACTACAGGTCGCTACTCTACAAACCAGCCCATTTACCTCTCAGATGAAATGCCTCTTTCAAGAAATGAGGTTGCTTACCATAAATATTCACATATATTACGTATGGAATTTTAGTATCGTATCAGTTTGAATTTCTCATTTTTTGCAAAAATATTATGCAACTATGGAACCTTCTCAATTTATGGACCAAAATTTGAAAACTATTTTATGACTAGAATGCCATGCAGGCAGTGTATATGGGCATGGTTAAAAGGAATTTTTTGTTCTTTGTTACACGGACATTAGCATGAATGAGTCGTGTAGAGACACTATGGAACCTTCTCAATTTATGTATCAAAATTTGAAAACAATTTTATGACTAGAATGCCATACAGGCAGTGTATATGGGCGTGGTTAAAACACTAGTGCAGAAACAACTTTTAAGAACGCCTGTTTCTGCAAATCAAGAACGCCCTGCTGAGGCGTTCTGTATGGAGCTGTTCTTGAAAGTCTGACAATCAAGAACGCCCTGATGAGGCGTTTTTAATTGTCAGACTTTCAAGAACGGTTTTTCAGAGACGTTCTTAAAAAAAATTCAACCATTCTAGAAAGTCGGTTTTACAGGTTTCGCCCGTTCTGGAAAATAACTTTTCAAAATGTCATTTTTTAAGACGTTCTGGAAAATATACTTTCCAGAACGTCCCTTTTTCAGGCGTTCTCGAAAGTATACTTTCCAGAACGTCATTTTTTAAGACGTTCTGGAAAATATACTTTCCAGAACGTCCCTTTTTCAGGCATTCTGGAAAGTATACTTTCGAGAATGCCTCTAAAAATAGGCGTTCTGGAAAGTATACTTTTCAGAACGTCCCTTTTAAGGCGTTCTCGAAAGTATACTTTCCAGAACGCCTCAAAAAACAGGCGTTCTCGAAAGTATACTTTCGAGAACGCCTCGAAAAACAGGCGTTCTGGAAAGTTTACTTTCCAGAACGGGTTTTTGAATAACCGTTCTAGAAAGTAGTAAAAAAATTAAATGAAAGCAGGTGCCAAATTTCATTCCAGATTCACTTTTCCATGCCTGCTCATATATTACAATTTTATTACCTACTTAATTGACAAAACACATTTCATTTATATAATCCCAAGATCAAACAACACATGTCATTAATCACAATAATACACAATTACCATAATATATCAATACAAATAACACAAGGGAATAACAAAAATAATGAAGGGAAAAAATCAATGGGTAATAGGAAATATATAGGAAAAAAGGGAACCAAAAATTACACATATATCGAGCTTTTCCTGTTAATATATTGTGTAAGTTAAACTAAACAAAAATGCACAAAAATGCCATGGCCTGTAGTCCACAATATAACCAACAAATTTTATATTTTCGGAGATAGACATGAATGTTACCACAATTAGTTCCAAGAACATAAATTTTTTCCAGATTCAAATGATGCTCCACTGATCTTAGAGCTGCACTTCAAGAAATTATTATGCATTAAGAAAAACACACTTACACATTGTTTCAACCCAAAAAATGATCAACGTTGAGAACGCCTGGAACCTTGAACACCCTCCTGATCTGCACCACAAACACAAGTTAGAAAGGACCACCGGTGATTTTCCGGTGGTGTTTCAACCCAAAAAATGACCAACGTTGAGAACGCCTGGAACCTTGAACACCCTCCTGATCTGCACCACAAACACAAGTTAGAAAGGACCACCGGTGATTTTCCGGTGGAAACATCTCCGATGCTTAAGTCAGTAAGCGTTTGAGGTGTTTTTCAGAAAGAAAGCAAGAATACTCAAGCGAATGACATACCTCTCTCAGCCTTGGGGCTGAGATATTTATAGTTTCCCCTAGTGGGGACCCCAGCCGGGATCTCGGGAGCACATGCCGCGAATCAAGGGCCGTTTTGGCAACCAATTCTGACAAGTGGTCCCACTTGTCTCCTTGCCGGGAATCTAGAAAACAGGTCTCCCCTGTTCCAGGACTTCCTTGTTTCTTTCTCCTGTATTACCTCGGTATTAATATCAGTCCTGACTCTAGTCAGGTCTTCCTTGTTTCAGCTCTCTAGGATTTCAGCAGAATTCAAGGAATCAGAACTGTCGTGATCCAGCTCTTCTTTTCTTTTGTGTCTCTGCCGTTTAACAGGTCAAATCTTGCTATAATGAGAATGAGCTCTATTCCTCAGAGGATTTAACCAGGTCTTTCACCCAGACCAGGCTAAACTTTTAATCCCTGGAACTTTAGCTCAGCATAATCTTCAAGCCTTTAGTGATCTCTTCCCGATAGCAAAGTCAGAGCTACCCCAAACCAGGTCTAGCGTATATGCTGCCCTATCAACTCCTCCCCCCAAATAGTTGGGGTAGATCTGTAATAGTCCAAGGATCTTTTTGAAATAAATGAGGTCATTCTGTCCTTTATGGTTTCTCGTACTGGGAGAATCCCGAGATTAATGCCTGCCAAACAGTCCTAATTATTGGCATTAGTGGTGTCGGTTTGCTTTCCCAAACGGTCCCTATTCCCACACGTCTCTTCTGTAACTGACACCTTGGTGGCGTGTGATTTGACCTAGGGTAGTTGGCGCTCCATCTCACCACATAAAGTACTATTTGCATTAAATGCGGGGATCCCCATCAAATCCCGTCCTCGATTTCTGATTTTCAAATTCACCCACTTCCTTTTTGTCCCTCCATATTCCTTCTTTCTCCTTCACTTTTTCAAATTCTGTTTTTCAACTTTCTTCATCTTTCTCTTTTCTCTCCAGTATCTCAGCGATTTTTCACTTCGAAATCTGCCTCTCCGATTATTTCACAAACCAGGTATTTTCTTTCCCTATTTCATAATCTTTCAATTATGTCTACTTCTTCTTCTCATTTGGACTCTACCGGGAGGATTCCCCCAGCAGGGCCGGTGAATTCCACCTCCTCCGTGGATATTTCTTATTCCGAATCGCCTTTTGCCACATCTTCAGAGAGACCCTTGGAGGTTCTCCGAGAAAGGCTTCCGGTGGCTTCACCAAATCTCCCTCTCGATAACACAGTCTCTATAGTTAGTAATCAAACCCTCTGATACATCCGCGCCTCTTTTAACATCTCCGACGATTTCTCGTTTACCAGTCCGGTGCCGGATGAGAGGGCTTCATCACCTCCTCCTAATCATTTGACCTTTTATGTAGACCAGTTTCAGGCTGTCCTGAGCCTCCCCGTTCATCCTTTTATAATAGCCATTTCCCGGATGTACCATATCCTAGTACAACAGTTTTTGCCCAACGCTTTCCGCGTTATGGCCGGATTTCATTTAGCAGCCCAATATTCTGGGATTGTTCCGACAGCCCAGCTTTTCTTTTCTTTATTTCAGGCGAAGAGCTCCTCTGGCTTATTCTACCTCTCAGGACAACCAGACGTTCACTTCTTGACAGGTCTTCCCACATCCCACAAGGCCTGGAAAAAGAAGTTCTTCTTCGTCCAGAGCTCGGGAGATTGGGGTTTTCCATCTACCCCTATCAATTTCATACATCCCCATGTGCGTCTATCCGGAGGTGACAGACTATCACACTTGGACGAGAAAATTGCCCTCCTTAACCAAAACCCTTTCGACCTATCCAAGATTCTTACCACCAAACTCTTGAATTTCTTCAACTCCCAACAAGGGAACAGGCCTCTGCCTATCGAGATTGGTATTTTCTTGGAATGTCCTGGCTTTAATTTCCTTCCATTATTGTTTCTTTATTTTTTTAATTGCTTTATTCTTTTATTTCAGTAAATATGTTGCAAGCGAAGATGAAGGCCAAAGCCCAGAAGGTCGCGGGAGGAGGCCAGAGGAGCCTCTTGGGAGAGCCTTCCAGAGATTCTCCAACCTCGGAAGAGGTCATCCCCGTGGCGCCTCTCCAGAGCCAACCCCAAGCGCTATCCAGGGCTTCTGAGCCCGAGGCGATTCTTCCCGGGACGGTAAGGAAGAATCAAGAATGGGTGAGAGGGTTAGTGCGCGAGCCAACAGCCCCATCTTCTGAGAGCCCCGAGGAGGAGCAACAATTGAGAAGGCAGAAACGGAGCCGAGCTGATCTCCCATTCGCTCCTCAAGACCTTTCCCAAACCGCTTCTCAAGCCATCCGTGAGACAACTCCTCAGGACACCCCTGCAGCGGTTCCTCAAGTGCCTCCCTATCCCAATCAGGCCCTCTTCAGCAGGTCTGTCCTCAACTACCCCGGGGAGGTGGCTAAACAGTTTATGATGGGGCTAGCTCCCACGGCGGACCGCCGTATTGTGGACAAGATGTCAGATCCAGAACTACTCGAGTTCTATTATAAAGCGGAGGCGCAGGTAAAAAATCTCTTCACTTACTATACTCAGTTTCCTCAAGTTCATTACTCACCTCTGCCTCTTTCCAGGCCGTGGTGGGAAGGGCATCTTTACTGGCCCGGGCTTGGGGCTCCTTATTGCACGCTGATCTAAAGAAGGAGATCGAGGTCTTGAAGGAAAGAGGATTAAAGCTGACGAACAAGGCCCGGGAAGCCCAGGCGAAGTTGCAAGGTGCTGAGGCAGAGATGGATTTGCTGAAGGCAGAGCTGGAGCAAGCGCGGTCGGAACTCCGTGAGGCTAAGGAGTCTGAGGGGAAACAGCGAGCCCTGGTCCTTCTCTGTGAGCAGGAGCTAAAAGATAAGGTCAGACAGGCCCGAGCTAAGGGTGAGGTCGACGGAGAGGGCCGAGGCCGCATTGAAGGGTGAGCTGAAGGGAGGTTGGAGTTCCTCAATTCAGAGGAAGGGTTGCGTCTGATACAGCTGACCCGAGAGACGACACGCCGGGCTTTCCTGGGCTCAGAGGAATTATACGATCTCCTCGTTCCTGAGGCGGAGGTCTTCTTTAGGGTTAGGCCTGGATGCCCATGCCAAGTGGGTGGCTGAGCATCCTCCACGCCTTACGACCGATCTGCCGCTATTGAAGGCGTCTCCGAGCCCACCTCCTTTTCTCACGTTCCCGAGGATGATCATCTCCACCTGCTGGATGCCACGGCCTTTGCTGACCACATCCGTCAGGTCTTCTGCTCTTCCTCCTCGGCTTCTTCTCCCCCCCCCCTGAACAGTCCTTGGCGATGGTAGTAGCTAATTCTCCAACTTTCGCCAACTTGGGTGATTTACACGAGTCTACCCAATTCGCCAAGGACTTCGTCGAGGTGTCTCAGCCAGAGGGTCAGACAGAGGGAAGAGCTGGTGAAGATCAACCCGAGGTGTAGCTCGGGATGTCTAGATAGGCCTGTCTGTTTCCGCGCTTTTTTGTTTTGACAGATCCGTAGTTGTAGCCTGTGTGGCTGATCTGTTCTCTTTTTCTGATGTAAAATCTGTACTTGAATTTTTCTGTTTAATGATAATTGATGTTTTGTCGTGTTGCCAACCTTTGGATTTCTAGGGTTTCCTGGTTCTCCGGAAACCCTAGTACTTTTATTCCTTGGCACGTGCTTGTCCTCTTTATAAATACGCATATGCATGCTTCAGTTTTTCATCATTCACCTGAAAAATGTCTTCTTCTCCTTTGCTTGAAGAACTCAATACTGTAAAGAGAAAAAACATCTCCCTGATCGTGGAGAAATTCAAGCTTTCCGATCAACTGGTCTTACTCAAGGAAAAGATTGGTTATCTCTATCAGCTTCTGGAGAGAAAGAGGCAGAAGAAGCATCACTATAAAAGGGAATGGGCCGAGCTCCTACAAATCAACCGCCAACTGCAAGAGGAGAAGGCGAATTTGGTCGAATTGGCAAATCGCCTGACCGTCGTTGCTGGCGAGGCTCATGCACTTGCAGATCGGTCCGACAAGTATCGCCGCCGTCTGGACGAGACCGAGCGTGAGCTTTGGCGCGTTCGCCGAGCTCTGGCCTCAGATCGGAGCTCTTCACCCAGATAGATGCCTGGGCTCTATTTCTTTTGTTTCCTGCAATTCATTGTAATCAAAGGTGCCCACCTTCCTGGAGGGTGTGTGCAACCCACTTTTTGCATTTTCCAGCAGTTTAATATTTGAATTTTATGCTTTATCATATGTGTTTTCTAAGTTTTGCTCAAATAACTTTGAATCGGTTTTTAGCCTGCTCAAATCGTTCAACTCATGCTTATATCAATGTTAGCAATTCAAAATTTACCTCATAAGGCCTCATTCTTTGCTCGTGTACTTTAGCTGACCATCAGGTCAGGTAAATCGGGGCATTCGCCTTTAGCCCATCTTGACTTGAGCTAACAATCAGGTCAGGAAGATTGATTTGCATCTTTTTGTACATATTTTCATTTATTTCACGTTGCGTGTTTTTCGCTTGCTTTTTGTTGCTTTAGGAGTCGAGTTGGCCGTTTTTCGTATTTCTAGATTTTCTTAGTTTTCGTACGTTTTATTATTAATTTTCGTAGTTTTTCACTTTTTCGTTTTCTAGGCCGTAGGACGTCCAAGCGGGGCCCACGCTTGTTTGGGATCATTGATACTCGACTCGGGAATGGACGGACAAAGTAAGGAAGCGCAACGAACGAGGTTCGATAAATCGACGGACGCGAAAAGAACGAGAAATCGAGTCGGGCGATGGAATCCAGTCGGCCGACTGGATGTTCAGTCGATCGACTGACTTTGTAGTCCATCGACTGAACCGGCAAAATCGACTGGATTCCAGAAATTGTTGGCATTTTGGACAACGCAGTCGATCGACTGACTACTTGGCCGATCGACTGTTGTCGATCGACAGGGTCCTCCGAAGATCGACTGAATTCCAGGGCTTTTGGCCGTTTTTGACGATGCAGTCGATCGACTGCCGACATGGCCGATCGACTGCCAGTCGATCGACTGCTTTTTCAGTCGATCGACTGAAAAGCAGGATTTTTGAAGTATTAAGTAATCAGACGTCATTTCAAGGGGAACAACTTGCATCAGAAGGCTTTCTTCCCCAAGGAAGCTCCTCCAAAACCAGAAGCTTTTCTCCTTTTCATATTTGCTTATTTTAATTTCCATAAATCCTAGTAATTAGTGGTAGATTAGTTAAGCTTAGATCTTAGTTGGTTAATGTTCAAGTTTTGATTTAGATTGCTTTTGAGAAGAATCCTTCAGGCTTTCAAGCTTTTCTTCTTCAAGCTTTTGTATAATCACATACATTTGGTAAACTCTTTCCATTAATATAGCTTTATTTCCATGTTATTTCTCTTGATCTTGTGTTGAAGTTTGATTTTTGCTTAGTTGTTGTTTTGATCATTCAAAATCCCTATTTTCATTTTATAGCTTTCTAGCTTATGAACTTATGCTTTTAAGTTATCTAGTTGTTAATCAATTTCTAAGTTTGTAGAAGTTTTATAAGATCTTCCTTTTTAAACTTTTAATTAATGCTAAGTTAATTTTGTTGACTTATTCAAATAAGCTTGACTTTAATTTTCCCTCCATTTTCCTTAAYTTCAAATTATTAAGTTTTAATAGTTAATTAGTTTAGATTGATCGTTTTTAGTATAAGCTTTCATTTCCTTTAAATGTTTTAATGTTTTTCTAAATCTTGTATTTCAATTTAAATCTTAGTTGTAAAATTCAAAACCGAACAATGACTACCGCTTTCTTAGGTCAAATTAGTTTAATCAAAACCGACGATACAAACAACTGAGAAACCGAAAGCCGATCACATCCATCCTCGAGAGACACGACTCGGGACAACTTACCGCATCTACAATCGAATTCGTACTATTACTGAGACAATTCTTAGAGCACTAAGAAATCCTCGATCAAATTTTGGCGCCGTTGCCGGGGATGGATTAAAGCCAATGGCGTTCTTATTTGTTCCTATTGTCATTGTGAATAAGTAGTTAGATAATTATTTTACATTCGATACGCGTAATCTTTTGTCGTTTGTTGTGTATGCAAGGTGGGTCCGACGCCCCGTTACCTCTGCTATTATCACCGATAATCGAGGAGCGAACGATGGCAACTCCGTTCGAGAGCCCGATTCCGCCCGCCCACACTCTAGACGATCAAAGGATGCCTCCGCTGCTTGATTGATCCGGCCGAGGATGGCAAACTACCGAGCTAGTTTGCCATACGACAACCCTTACATCCAAACTCCCGAATATCCAAATCCATACACCACTCCCGAATATGACGACCCGTATGCTTCGATCGGGAAAGAATGGATCTCCTCTTCCGATTCACCTCCATTTTCATATCCCCATAACCCGAGCATAGATCCGTATGCACCGACTAGTGATCTTTTTTATCCGGGTTATGACGATCAATATATTCCACTCGCCCTTCCGTCGAGCTACGATTCTTACAATCTACCCACCTTTAGCTCGTATACCGTGAGCGATGACCCTTATACCTCACTCTTTCAAGATTCGTCTACGTCCCAACTCCCGGACGTGGAGTCTCTCTTAACCGAGCTCATGGAAAGCCTCGCTCGCATGGAGACTCACGCTAATCAAATTACCAATGACGTGGATGAGCTTAACAAACCGTGCCTTGACGAGATGCCCATCTTTGATGTTGTGGTGCCCACGGTCGTTGACGAGAATGACGATCTTTCGAAAGAAGAGCGCTATGAGGTGGATTTTGAAGATGAAGAGAATGGGTAGGAGGACAACGTAACCCCTCTCGGGTATTGTGAAGAGGTTGTAGTGGAAAGTGAGGGGGTGTTATCTTTGGGGTCTCCGATGGCACTTGGATTGTCGAGCTTACCTGCTTTAGACGAGGAAGATGTGCTGGATCCTTCTCTCTCGTGCCCGACTATGACTATTTCTAAATTCGAGAGAGAGGAGATGATGGTCGGCGAGATGGAGAAATACGTCGACCCGTTTTGGGATGATCACGTTTGGGTGGTCGACTACTCACGCTTACGACCACCGAAGCAAGCCCACGTTCTTGATGTCTCGATCTTCCAGCTTGCCCGACGCGCCCGCCTTGGTGATTCTGATCACCCGGTGTGTCTACTCGAGAACACCAAGGTGTGGCATGATAGTTACCTATTCCTGGATCCTGGATAACATTTTCGTATAATCGTCGAGCGAACGACGTTAACCAAACGCGCAACGTGGGAGGAAACCCACGACTTTCTAACTCTCTTCTTGTTTTTCTTTTAATTTAGTGTATATTCCATCTCTAAATGGTGTTAATGGAGTTTTGGGGTTTGTGTAGGTCCAGTCCTGAAGTCTTGGGTGAAAAGAGGATCAAAAATGGAGATGGACTGCTGGAATTCAGTTGATCGACTGGTTATGTGCTGATCGACAGCCAGTCGATCGACTGGCGCCCGATCGACTGCAATGGTGGAATCGACTGAATTACAGAAACTTTCGTACTTTTTGACAACAGCAGTCGATCGACTGTCGGAAACCGATCGACTGATGTCGATCGACCGAGTAGGCAGTCGATCGACTGCGTTGACTGCCCCGAATCCTGCGTTCTATATATATAGCAGTCGATCGCCATTATTTTTTCCCCACACTAAATCGACGGGAGAGAGCAGAAAAATAAAAAAAAAGAAAGAAAAAGAGCCGAAAAAAAAAAGAGAAATATTTTTGTTTTTGTAAATAGTTTGTTTTTGTGCAAATTTTCCACCTTGCCTTACCTTGTAGATAGATTGTTGCTTGACTCGGCTCCCGGCGACGACTTTTGGCACAAACACGTTGACACAAGCTCGGAAATAGGGGCGTTATTCTTTCCCTACATCTTTTTACCGCTTTTATTAGCTTAAATACGCAATGTGGACATTGCTAGGTTTTAAGTGTGGGGTGGTTAGAGTTCGTCCTAGGTTTTTAATTTTGTTGTATGCTTGCTTGTGTTAATTTGAGTAACGTGTGTGCTATTATTGCTTGGACCCTTGGCGAAGTGACGCGGTTTTGATGATTTGTTAGGGTGTTTAGATTTTTGATCGAATATAGTGGACTTAGGTGGTTTATCTTGTTGGGATCTCCATTCGGTTTTAACTTCGTGCTATCTTGTGCTCGTTTAGAACTAGTGCCTCGACTATCCCTCGTCATCAATCGCTCTCTATAGGTTTTTATCTTGTAATTTGGAGTCGTCAATTGCTCCACGTGCTCGATCGGGAATTTTGTAAGTTGCTAGTAGCAACGAATGATCGGAGTCGTCTTTTTAAAGCTAGGATGTGCTAGGTTGGCTGACCATGATCTTTGATCGAGGATTTCTTAGTGCTCCAAGAATCGTCTCCGCAATAGTACGGAGTCAATTGTAGATGCGGTAAGTTGTCCCCGAGTCGTGTCTCTCGAGGATGGATGTGATCGGCTTTCGGTTTCTCAGTTGTTCGTATCGTCGGTTTTGATTAAACTAATTTGACCTAAGAAAGCGGTAGTCATTGTTCGGTTTTGAATTTTACAACTAAGATTTAAATTGAAATACAAGATTTAGAAAAACATTAAAACATTTAAAGGAAATTAAAGCTTATACTAAAAACGATCAATCTAAACTAATTAACTATTAAAACTTAATAATTTGAAATTAAGGAAAATGGAGGGAAAATTAAAGTCAAGCTTATTTGAATAAGTCAACAAAATTAACTTAGCATTAATTAAAAGTTTAAAAAGGAAGATCTTATAAAACTTCTACAAACTTAGAAATTGATTAACAACTAGATAACTTAAAAGCATAAGTTCATAAGCTAGAAAGCTATAAAATGAAAATAGGAATTTTGAATGATCAAAACAACAACTAAGCAAAAATCAAACTTCAACACAAGATCAAGAGAAATAACATGGAAATAAAGCTATATTAATGGAAAGAGTTTACCAAATGTATGTGATTACACAAAAGCTTGAAGGAGAAAAGCTTGAAAGCTTGAAGGATTCTTCACAAAAGCAATCTAAATCAAAGCTTGAACATTAACCAACTAAGATCTAAGCTTAACTAATCTACCACTAATTACTAGGATTTATGGAAATTAAAATAAGCAAATATGAAAAGGAGAAAAGCTGGTGTTTGGAGGAGCTTCCTTGGGGAAGAAAGCCTTCTGATGCAAGTTGTTCCCTCTTGAAATGACGTCTGATTACTTAATACTTCAAAAATCCTGCTTTTCAGTCGATCGACTGAAAAAGCAGTCGATCGACTGGCAGTCGATCGGCCATGTCGGCAGTCGATCGACTGCATCGTCAAAAACGGCCAAAAGCCCTGGAATTCAGTCGATCTTCGGAGGACCCAGTCGATCGACAGCAGTCGATCGGCCAAGTAGGCAGTCGATCGACTGCGTTGTCCAAAATGCCAAAATTCCTGGAATCCAGTCGATTTTGCCGGTTCAGTCGATCGACTACAAAGTCAGTCGATCGACTGAACATCCAGTCGGCCGACTGGATTCCAGCGCCCTGGCTCGATTTCTCGTTCTTTTTGCGTCCGCCGGTTTATCGAACCTCGTTCGTTGCGCTTCCTTGCTTTGTCCGTCCATTCCCGAGTCGAGTATCAACGATCCCAAACGAACGTGGGCCCCGCTTGGACGTCCTACGGCCAAGAAAATGGAAAAGTGAAAAACTACGAAAATTAATAATAAAACGTACGAAAACTAAGAAAATCTAGAAATACGAAAAACGGCCAACTCGACTCCTAAAGCAACAAAAAGCAAGCGAAAAACACGCAACGTGAAACAAAAACGGTAATGAAAATATGTACAAAAAGATGCAAATCAACCACCCCACACTTAGAACGGTTGCTTGTCCTCAAGCAAAACTAACGTAAATTTACAAAATTACCCCGGACCAACCCTAAACTAATGCACAAAATAATTCGAGACGTCGTACGCTACGTTGCTTGTTAGCTTGGCTAAAAGGACGTCAATGTGCGTTGTTAAAGAAATTTAGATCGACTTCCGAACCCTAAAAGAACTTAAGTAATCCATCAAGTCGGTTTC
>BMAC01001143.1:124300-167327 GCA_014905375.1 Phtheirospermum japonicum
GGCAGTCGATTGACTGAACATCCAGTCGGCCGACTGGATTCCAGCGCCCGGCTCGATTTCTCGTTCTTTTTGCGTCCGCCGGTTTATCGAACCTTGTTCGTTGCGCTTCCTTGCTTTGTCCGTCCATTCCCGAGTCGAGTATCAACGATCCCAAACGAGCGTGGGCCCCGCTTGGACGTCCTACGGCCTAGAAAATGGAAAAGTGAAAAACTACGAAAATTAATAATAAAACGTACGAAAACTAAGAAAATCTAGAAATACGAAAAACGGCCAATACGACTCCTAAAGCAACAAAAAGCAAGCGAAAAACACGCAACGTGAAACAAAAACGGTAATGAAAATATGTACAAAAAGATGCAAATCAACCACCCCACACTTAGAACGGTTGCTTGTCCTCAAGCAAAACTAACGTATATTTACAAAAATTACCCCCGACCAACCCTAAACTAATGCACAAAATAATTCGAGACGTCGTACGCTACGTTTCTTGTTAGCTTTGCCTAAAAGGACGTCAATGTGCGTTGCTAAGGAAATTTAGATTGACTTCCGAACCCTAAAAGAACTTAAACAATCCAACAAGTCGGTCTCCCCGTCCCTGCCCCGGCTAAGGTCTATCCACGCTCGAACCGTTAATCGACTCCCTACTAGCCAAGATCATCAACACCTCTCTTTACAAATATATACTAAAAATCAGACAAAAAAGGAAAAACGTGCTTACTTAATAACTTCAAGGATTTATAACGTATCTTTGTTTTATAAAGTCTCTTTTTTTTTTTTCTCTTCTCTTTTTTTTTGTCTTAAATAGTAAATAAAGATGAAAATACGAAGCTTTCAACAATCAGGTCAGGAAAAATCAAGGACATCCGTCCTTAGCCAATCCAGGCTTAGGCTGATAATCAGGTCAGGAAAAATCAAGGACATCCGTCCTTAGCCAATCCTGGCTTAAACTGACAATCAGGTCAAGAAAAATCAAGGATATCCGTCCTTAGCCAATCCTGGCTTAAACTGACAATCAGGTTAGGAAAAATTGAGGACATCCGTCCTTAGCCAATCCTGGCTTGAGCTGACAATCAGGTCAGAAAAAATTGAGGACATCCGTCCTTGGCCAATCCTGGATTGAGCTGACAACCAGGTTAGGAAAAATTGAGGACATCCATCCTTAGCCAATCCTGGCTTGAGCTGAGAATCAGGTCAGGAAAAATTGAGGACATCCGTCCTTAGCCAATCTTGGCTTAAACTGACAATCAGGTCAGGAAAAATTGAGGACATCYRTCCTTAGCCAATCCTGGCTTRARMTGACAATCAGGTCAGGAAAAATTGAGGACATCCGTCCTTAGCCAATCCTGGCTTGAGCTGACAATCAGGTTAGGAAAAATTGAGGACATCCGTCCTTAGCCAATCCTGGCTTTAAACTGACAATCAGGTCTAGTAAAATCGTAGGCAGCCGCCATTAGCTTAATTATGAACGCATATCTAAATTGGTGGACGAGAATAAACCTGCAATTTTATTCAAAAGGCAAATGATTATTAAGAAATTACAATTATGCAAAAAAAATTCGTATATTAGCAATATTCCAAACACGCGGGATCTCAGTCCCGTTCAGCTCTTCTAGCTTATAAGTGCCTCCTGCCAAGATTTGGGTGACTCGAAGTGGTCCTTGCCATGCGGCATCAAGTTTTCCTTTCGCTTTTCCCAAATCAGCTCTTCTCAAGACCAGGTCTCCCACCTGGAACTGCCTCTTTACCACAGACTTATCGTATGTCGCTTTTATTCTCCCTTTGATATGTGCCATTCTGACAGCAGCTTGATCCCTCTTCTCCTCGATCAAGTCCAGAGCATCCTGGATTAAGAGCTCGTTCCGTTCTTCAACAAAATTCTAAATTCGATGGGTCTAAGTACTAATCTCGGCAGGCACCACTGCATCCATGCCATAAACTAGGCTGAAAGGCGTCTCCCTTGTGCTTTCCTTGGGATTAGTTCTGTATGCCCATAGTTGAATTCAGCTCATCCACCCATCTACCTCCAGCTCTCTCCAGACGTGTTTTGATCCCATGCACCAATATGCGATTAGTGACCTCGACCTGTCCGTTAGTCTGGGGATGATAGACAAATATGAAGTGCTGATCAATCTTCATCTTTGCACACCAAGCTCTAATTCTGGTACCCATGAACTGGATGCCATTATCTGAAACCAGGATTCTGGGGACGCCAAACCTGCACGACATTTTTCCACAAGAACTTCATGACAGCATCCTTTGTAATTTTCGCTAATGCTTCAGCCTCTACCCACTTACTAAAGTAGTCGATCGCGACTATTAGAAACTTCTTTTGGGCAGGAGCCATGGGGAAAGGGCCGACCAAGTCAATCCCCCATTTGGCGAATGGACAAGGATAACTCATTGTCATAAGCTCTTCGGCAGGCCTGTGATTCAGTGATGAATTCTTTTGACACTTCTCACATTTTCGTACGAAGTCTTCTGCTTCTTTTCGTAGGACTGGCCAGAAATATCCCGCTCGTAAGATCTTGCTTGACAGAGCTCTGGCGCCCATATGGTTACCACAACACCCCTCGTGAATTTCTCTAAGTACCAGAGCTCCTTCTGCATGGCCCAGGCATCTTAAAAGGGGTTGGCCGAATCCATGCTTGAACAGCTCTCCTTTAATCAGGCAAAATCTAGCATCTCTGGCTCGTATTTTTGCCGCTTCCCTCCTATCCTCCGACAAGACCTCTTTCTCTAAGTACGCTTTTATAGAAGAGCGCCAGTCTTCTCGTTCCATAACCACACATACTTGCTCATCCCCAAACTCCCCGTCTGCTCTTAATAGAGTAATCACCCTTTCGTGACAATCTGCGGCCGAGCTGGATACCTTCGCTAGGAAATCAGCTCTTCCATTCTCTTCCCTAGGAATCTGAAGGACTGTTAACCCTTTTATTCCTCTAGCCAGCTTTCTAAATTTGGTTAAATACTTCTGCATATTTTCCTCCCTTATCTCGAACTCTCCACTGATTTGCTTGCAACCAAGCTGTGAGTCCACCTTAGCACATATCTGCTCTGCGCCCAGGTCTTTCGCCATCTGAATCCCTCTCAAAAGGGACTCATACTCGGCAGCATTGTTGGAAGATGATGCACTCAACCGGACAGCGAACTCGGTGGACACACCTGTTGGATCTATTAGGACGATTCCAGCCCCACATCCCTGATTACAGACAGAGCCATCTGTGAAAATTGTCCATTCCTTCAATTCACCCGGAGGACCAGTCATTTCTTGCATGAAATCAGCTAAGGCCTGAGCCTTAATTGCCGTTCTAGCCTCGAATGTGACATCAAATTTGCTGAGCTCTATAATCCATTTGACTAGCCTCCCAGATGCTTCTGGTTTGTCCATTATGGTTTTCAACGGAAGGTTAGTTCGCACGACTATGGTATAAGAAAGGAAGTACGGTTGCAGCTTTCGAGCAGTTCCAACCAGAGCTAGCATCGCCCTTTCTACTTCCACGTACCTGACCTCTGCTGTATGCAAGACCTTGCTCCAAAAGTAGACCGGTGTCTGTATTTTACCCTCTTCCCTGATCAAGACAGAGCTGACCGCCTGCTCTCCCACGGATAAATATAAGATCAGGGGTTCTCCTTGAATAGGTTTCATGAGCAAGGTCATGTCAACCAAAGTATTCCTTCAATAATCGAAATGCCTCTTCGCATTCATCCCTCAACTTAAAATTTAGCTTTCTTCCGCGAGGCCTGGAGAAATGGCAAGCTCTTCTTTGCAGACCTGGACATAAACCTACTCAGGGCGTTGATCCGTCCTTCCAAGCATTACATTTCTTTCACGTTTCTGGGCACTTGCATCTCCATAATTGCTCGAATCTTTGCAGGGTTTGCCTCGATACCCTTCTCCATGACCATGTAGCCCAGGAATTTTCCAGCTTTGACCCCGAACGCGCATTTCTTGGGATTAAGCTTCATCCTGTACTGTCGCAGAGTATCAAAGGTCTCCCTCAAGTCTTCCACATGCGACATTGATTTTACGCTCTTAACCAGTATATCGTCCACATAAACCTCCATATTTCGCCCGAGCTGGCTCCTGAACATCTTATCAACCAAACGTTGGTAGGTGGCACCTGTATTCTTCAGACCGAAAGGCATCACAACATAGCAATACGTCCTTTTCGGGGTAATAAAGCTGACCCGCTTCCAATCTTCTCTTGCCAATCTGATCTGGTGATACCCTTGGGATGCATCCATCATACTCAGGATCTCACATCCAGAGGTAGAATCAACGAGCTGGTCGATTCTCGGCAGGGGATAGTGGTCTTTCGGGCAGGCGCGGTTCAAATCTTGAAAATCAATGCACATCCGCCAGTCGTCTGTCTTTGGGACCAAAACTGCATTGGAAAGCCATTCTAGAAATTGTATTTCTTGGATGTGCCCCGCCTTCAAGAGCTTATCCACTTCTGCGTCGATAATGGCTTCCTTCTCTGGCCTGAAATTACGCTTTTTCTGCTTAACTGGCTTCACTTCCGGGCTAATGTTGAGGCGATGCTCCGTGACCTCCGGGTCGATCTCTATCAAGTCTTGGGGAGACCAAGCAAAAACATCCGCACTATCTCTCAGCAAAGCCACCAGGTCAATCAATACTTCCGGGCTAAGAGTTGTGCCTACACAAAGGACTCGACTATCATCGCCCAGGACCACCTCAATTAACATTAGTCCCTCCTCTCTTCGGGCCAGATCTGTCTGTGGCTGCTCCACTCGAGCTCTCTTACTCTGTCTTTCTTCCTCGCTGTTCCTTCTGACACATTTGACATACGTCTGTCGCGACGCGTATTGATCACCTCGTACCTCGCCTGTTCCATTCTCAGCCGGAAATTTCATTTTCATGTGGAAAACCGATATCACGGCTTGGAACTGACTCAAGGATAGACGGCCAAGCATAACATTATAAGAGGATGGTGCATCTACTACCAAAAAACGCATCGTTCTGGTCACCCTGTAAGGCTCCTCACCCAATGTTACAAGGAGCCTGATTGCCCCCAGAGGCTTCAGGGCCCCGCCTGCGAACCCGACCAGAGAGGTGGTCACCTCTTCCAATTCGACATCCAGCTTCAATTTTTGGAAACAATCGTAAAATAGAATGTCAGCAGAACTTCTTGTATCAACAAAAATTCGCCGCACATCATAATTGGCGATGGTTGCTGTTATAACCAAAGCGTCCATGTGTGGGGCCAAGATGCCGTCTCCATCTTCCGACCCAAAACAAATGTTCGGGGTAGACGCCATTTGCCCCACCTCACGCGATTTCCTAATTAGATCATTCGCAACCCTAACATAGCTATGCTGCGTCTGTTTAGAGTGATCTTCCAGATCTCCGCCTCTGATCATCTAAATCTCGCCGTGAATGACCTGGGCCTGATCAGATCTTCTTCCGTCAGCATGTCTTCTATCCTGATCTCTCTTGCCTTGTTGGGACCGGTCATAACCACTACGACCAGATCTGGCCTCTTCCTTCCTCATGCGGACATACTCTTTCAGGTGCCCAGCCTGAACCATTCTCTCCAGTTCGTCTTTCAGATGCGTACACTCATCGGTATTGTGCCTATATTCATTATGGAAACGGCAGAATCGATCAGATCTTTCCTTCCTGGGCTTCTATGAGTACGTCTTGGGCCATTTCAGCTCTGGATGCCTTTCTATTGCCTGCAGAATTTCGCCTTGCGGCGTCGCTAAAGGGGTATATCTGTCAAAATGAGGTCTCCCTCCAGACAAATCCGGCCTGGGCTGCTTCACTACTGCCCTTTCATCCCTATCGTACCTTTCCCTCTTCTTCTCTCCTTCTTCCTTGATTTTTAAAGCTTCTTCCAAATGGATATACTTCTCCGCTTTCTCCAAGAGCTCTCAAAATTTCAGAGCTGGTTTCACCATCAGCAATTGAATTCTCGCACCTCTTTTTGCAAACTCTGCATCTTTTCAGCCAAACTTGGATTAGTCTGGCTTGAGGTCTCACTGTCGGAGGTGGAGAAGTGCTCTTCCCTGTCCTGTAGAGGAGTTCTATCCGCGCGCTGGCCTCTTAATGGTTCAGTTCCCACCACCGGGATAGTTCGTGCCGGTGGCGTGTTGGATGGCGGCGTCGACATCTCCACAAAATTCTTTTCCACCGCCGTCTCTACAACTTTGCCGATGATCTCCGAGAGTTGCAAGAGGAAGGACTCGTTAAATGAACCAACAGTAGTTGGCACAGATCTACCGAGTGGGGGCGGGGTTGCGCCTGGCGCAGCCACTGCCGGCAGTGTTATCTCTTCTGGCCCCATCGCCGACGTATCTGTCAACCTGGGCATTCCCCACGGCGCAGCGGAACTAGGGTTTCCGTCGAGCTCTCCCACCAAGTTCCGTCATAAACCGTCTGAAGTCATAAAATAAAAAGAAAACCTCACGCCTTAGCTTGACCGTCTTCCCACAGACGGCGCCAATTGTTTCAACCCAACAAATGATCAACGTTGAGAACGCCTGGAACCTTGAGCACCCTCCTGATCTGCACCACAAACACAAGTTAGAAAGGACCACCGGTGATTTTACTGTGGAAACCTCTCCGATGCTTAAGTTAGTAAGCGTTTGAGGTGTTTTTCAGAAAGAAAGCAAGAATACTCAAGCGAATGACATACCTCTCTCAGCCTTGGGGCTGAGATATTTTTAGTTTCCCCTAGTGGGGACCCCAGTCGGGATCTCGGGAGCACATGCCGCGAATCAAGGGCCATTTTGGCAACTAATTCTGACAAGTGGTCCCACTTGTCTCCTTGCCGGGAATCTAGGAAACAGGTCTCCCCTATTCCAGGCCTTCCTTATTTCTTTCTCCTGTATTACCTCGGTATTAATATCAGTCCTGACTCTAGTCAGGTCTTCCTTGTTTCAGCTCTCTAGGATTTCAGCAGAATTCAAGGAATCAGAACTGTCGTGATCCAGCTCTTCTTTTCTTTTGTGTCTCTGACGTTCAACAGGTCAAATCTTGCTATAATGAGAATGAGCTCTATTCCTCAGAGGATTTAACCAGGTCTTTCACCCAGACCAGGCTAAACTTTTAATCCCCGGAACTTTATCTCAGCATAATCTTAGAGCCTTTAGTGATCTCTTCCCGATAGCTAAGTTAGAGCTACCCCAAACCAGGTCTAGCGTATATGCTGCCCTATCACACATGTACAGAAAAAAACATTTTTATAAAACTCAAATATTGTACTATTCAAAATACTTGATCAAATTTAAACTCATAAATTTGGCAGGAAATAAATAAATAAATAACTTTCTAAAAACCACATTTTGCATTAACAACTAAGCAACATGTTCTACAAGATTTCATTTTCCGAAGGAAGTAAACAGAAGAGGTAAAAAAATGTATAACAAACCAACTTATGTGTGTGTGTGTGTGTATATATATATATATATATATATATATATATATGTAGAAGAAGATTGGAAATTGCGTACTCGAGTGAGAAAAAAGTCCCAATTGAAAGGGCCAAAAAGAAACAAAATAGAAGACTTATCCTGTATTCTAAGTTCAACAAGAAGTGAAAGCACTATATATTCTTACAAGAATAATCATTTTTTTAATTCAAGTTAGGATTGACAAAGTCATAACTAGTTTTGAAAACTTTCAGCGAGGTAAGTTTAACACACTTCAATCTAATCAAAACAAATCATTTCCCCTAAATTCTCCTAATCCATACTCTCATCAATTTACACACACAACCAAAAAAAAAAAATTCGTACTCAAACCTGATACAACAAAACGATAAGGAATAAGAAAATCAAAAGCGGGTAAAGAGAAATTACACTTGGGTCGATTGGAATCTCTTCTAGGCGCAGTCGATTCGGCCGATCCAGCTCCTCCAGCACTCGATGATGGCGTACTTGGGTTCATCGCTTAAATCACAATATTTCTTTTTCCCTTTTCCTCAAACAACATAGGTCCCTTAAATTACAAAAGGAACGCTAATAGATTGAATCAAAAGACAAACATCAAGATCGAAATAGGAACCCAGATTTCAAACAAGGAATCGCAGATCGTGGAATTTCAAAACCTTCACAATTAATTTAAAACTAGTTATCACTGCCATGTCAGTGCACCAGATTCAGATCTCCACATAATTTAAAATACACTTACCCATTCTGGCCCGTCCAATTAATTAGAATTCGAACCTGGTCTCTTCTGGTACTTGCGGATCTCACGGAGCGCAACCGTCCCTGGCTTGAAGCGATGGGGCTTCTTGACGCCTCCAGACGCCGGAGTAGATTTCCTCGCCACCCTAGTCGCCAGCTGCTTCCTCGGTGCCTTGCCTCTGTTAGATCTTCTCCCCGTCTGCTTTGTGAGGGAGTGTAAAATTTTGGGAGAGGAGAGATGGATCGGGGAGTGTAATTGGAAATGGTAGAGGAGAGATATCGGGGGAGGAAGGGAGAGATAAGGGTTTTTGTTTTATTTTCTAATTAGAAAAATTGGATTTGTGGGTATATTTTAATACAGAAATAATATGACATATGAGAATGCCTTTTTAAAGGCGTTCTGAATATTACTTTTAAGAACGTCGTTTTTAAAGACGTTCTCGATATTTAACATACGAGAACGTCGTTTTTAACGACGTTCTGGATATCCAGTATAGCAGAACGTATTTGAAAAAGACGTTCTCGTATGTGACACTTTTATTACAAAAATGCCACCGCCTGACATTTAAAAACGCCGCCTCCTGAGGCTTTCTTAAATCCTTATTATGAAATCCTATTTTTGTACTAGTGAAAGAAATTTTTTGTTCTTTGTTACACGTACATTATCATGAATGAGTCATGTAGAGCCACTATGGAACCTTCTCAATTTATGTACCCAAAATTTGAAAACTATTTAATGACTAGAATGCCATGCAGGCAGTGTATATGGGCGTGGTTAAAAGGAATTTTTTGTTCTTTGTTACACGTATATTAGCATGAATGAGTCATGTAGAGCCAAAATGGAAGGAATTGCATGTGCGTGCGTGCGCATAGGGCTGTAAACGAGACGAGCCGAGTCGAGTTTAGAGAATTTAAGCTTGCTCGTTTATTATTGAGCTCGAGCTCGAGCTTTTTTTAATGAACATATCGATGGCTCGCGAGCTTTTTTTGAGTTTAATCGAGCCTAAACGAGCTCAAAAGATATTAATTATTAATTAAATTATCTTTACTTTATTACAAAAATAAAATAAAATGTTTTTTAAAGTATATATTACACCTACTAAGATACGTAAACAAATAAGTTTATATATATATTTCTATATTTTTCATATGAACATGTATAAAAATAATAATTAAAACTAAATTGTTAGTTTAATTTATACGAGTTTAATAACGAACCCACTCTAAAACTCACTAACGAATCCGCTCACGAGCTAACGAGCCGAATACCATGAATCTAGAGTTTGCTCGTTTATTAAACGAGCCTTTTTAAACGAGATCGAGCGAGCTTTTATCGAGTCGGGTAGCGAATAACTCACGAACTATTTGACTCATTTACACCCCTACGTGCGCACATCAATCATATGGCCTCTTTTTTATTACGCTCATGGGGTGATTAAATAAAATTATTGTTCGTTATTGGTTGGTAAGAGTCTTTTCAGGTAATATACCTCTCATTAATGCCGGTCTATACAATAAATAATCGAAAAACCTTTTATTATGATTAGATACACTTTGTAAAAATTTATTATCATACAATTATACGTATTTATATATGACAGTTATATGTGATGATATATAGTAATTATACGTGATGATATGTGACAAATATTTAGAGTTTAGGGTTAAATTTTCTATTTTTGGGTTTAGTTTTACATTTTAAGATTTAGTTTTCCATTTTTAGGGTTTAATTTTTTTCATTTTAAGGTTTAATTTTTTATTTTTTAATTTATTTTCCATTTTAGGGTCCTGACGAAAATCTATAATTCTACCAGTTATATGTGATGATATGTGTTAGTTATATGTGACGATATGTGTCAGTTATATGTTATGATATATGATAGAAATTTAGGATTTAGAGTTTAATATTCGATTTTGGGGTTTAATTTTTCATTTTAGGGATTAATTATCCATTTTTAGGTCTTAGTTTTTTGTATTAGGTTTATTTTTTTTTTTTATTTTATTTTAGGATTTTAGATTTAGAATTTCAATTATTTGTGATGCTGTGTATCAGTTATATGTGATGATATGTACCATTTATATGTGATGATATATGTCAGGTATATGCGGTGATAAATTAAATTATAGGGTGCACCTTGCAAGGTGCAACTGGGTCCATTGTATACTCTCTCCTACACATGTTGCCAAAAATCAGTTTCCTACAAATTTTCTATAAAATGAGAAGGTTTCATAAATTTAGGATATATTTGCAAATAAAGGAAATGAGTGGGACCAAATTGCAAAAGACTTATAACTATTGGACCGAAATTATAATATCCTTGTTATACCAAGTTAGGAAAATTCTACAGTACATTATCATACCTCATGTATTTCATGTTATCGATATATTGCATTACATAAAAATTGAAATAATCAAACTGTTAATACATGGGAAATGGTACCTTAAAAGTACTACAGAACTTCCCACTAAGTTGTATTATATATGATATACAAAGAGACTGTGTGAGTAGTTATTTAAATGCATCTCCACAATTTCATACATTATTTCTCTTTTATCTCTATATGTAAAGACTTATGTAAAGAATACTTAGACTTAAAATTTAATATTGTCATTTACAATGTTATTGAAACAATTTTGTTGGTTCACGTATTTTCCAAATACGTGATTTAATAATATTTAGTTTATTTTATCTTATTCAATATTTTGATTTTCTTATCAATATTTAATTTTTTAGAATGAATTTGATATTTATCATATTTGATAATTATTATGTATATTATTTAGAGTTTGATTAAATTGTAATTCTCTTTCTTTTATATATTGTGGTTTATATTATTTAGGAGTCTAAGATCATATATTTCCTTTATATTAATATCTACAATATATTATTTATATTTATTTCATTTGATTCGAATTTTAGTCAAGTAAATATTAGGACTCTAGAAACTTGATTTTATTTCCTTACTAATGATATTTTCTTACTTTATTGTGTATATATCTTTTTTCTTTATTTTGTAGGTATCGTATACAAGTAAGGTGTGCCTATATAAAGCTGACGGGTTGCTCACAAATGATTCACGCACATAGAGAAAAATATTGAAGTTAAAACGTTTTAGAGCTTATATCTTTCTTGCTACAGATTTTGCCTGAGAACGGATGCGACTGTGAATGTTGTCGGCATCCGACATAACATCCTGCAGTCAGAATTACTTTCTTCCACAATTTTTACTATTTTTGTTAAGATCCAATCTTATGATTGTGAATCTTAGTTTTTGAAAGAGTTATACTGATTTAGATCATATCTAAACTTAATGAGCTTTTAGATTATCATTACTTAGTAGATTACGACTTTTTTAATCATTAAAACATATATTTTGATTAGTGAAGATTTTCTCCGTGTTGGCTCGACTATAAGAATAAATTATTCTTATAGTCAAAAGTTTTAAACGTGTGTCTTTTATTTTTTCACTACTTTATATTTTACACCATACACAACACATACGTTTTATATTATTTAAAATCTTGAATCGAGGTCTGCAATTCTGTAGTGGTATCAGAGTCGGCACTTGATTTCACTAAGTGTCGATCCTCTTTTTCAAACTTATAGATTCACAGTCGGGTGGGTATACTACTCGTCCCCCGATCCTTGATTAATCTAACTACCGAACATGGAAAGTCAAGATGCGTATCTACATCAAATCAGTTGATGAACGGGCATGGTATATAGTACTTCACAAGTGGACACCTCCGCAACTTATTGATGCAGATGGTGATTTTAGGCCTCAAGATGAGAACGTGTTTTCTAAAATACCGTTCTCAAAAGTTTTGCCATTTAGATAATTATAAGAGAAACCAAAAACATATAAAGGAGAAAACATAATTAGACACCTTAGAAAATTCATTAATCAAATACTTGGATTAACACAAATGCAAGCATAAGTACAAAATGAATTAATAATGACTGAACAAAATTTCAACATTTATAAAAAGCCGGACATTGCGTCTGGAATGAACAAGAACGGTGATTTTTATAACATATAGAAACATAAAATGAACAACATTCCACTATTCAGAAATCATTCAGAAACATGACACTACGAGTATAGCAAAAAAGCGGATATATCAGTGGACCATATTTCACCTGTGTTCATATCCTAAAAGTTACACTGTTACAGGCAGTTTTGAACCAAAAGACCTCATCATAAGAGAGATCAGCTCCGATTTCATTCTAACCGTGCTTCTCTCTGTGAACAAGCAAGAAAAATAAAATAAATAATTTGATTATGTTAAACTTAACAGCTTCAAATGCAATAATTATGTTAGTGGTTAATTATAAAACTTCCCCTAAGTTTTAGCCTAATTAAGAAATGTTATGTGTCGGAATAACAAATCTCCAATTGAAAAATATTTATATATAAAGAGGGTATTTGTAATAGTCTAAACCTCAAGAAATATCTCTTGACATAAGAATATAAAGACAACATTTTGTTATTTTATACCTCTTTTTTCCTGCATTCCTTATAATGTCGAAATGTTCTTGGCATATACTCTTATCACTGATAAATACTTCTAAGCCTGCAATATCAAAAAGGCACAATAGTTAAGTTTTATATCTATACTAAGTCTAAGCAATTAATTTAAATTAATTTCACAAATGCAGAGCCAATCACAACCATCTTCACACACACACAAAAAAAAAAAGATTCAATCACATAGTTTCTACACCAATAATATATTAATAGGCCAAAATCATACATACTTCCTCGTAGACCAACATAAAAAGGCAAAATTAATGAAACTAGGTAAAACTCTTACAAGGCACTAAGAAGGGTAATATACAAATAAATAGAATGGATAGGTACAATTTTTAAATAAAGATCAGTAAACGGTCGGGCTGTCAGCATATTATGGTTTGTTCTCCAATCAACCTCAGAGGTACTTTTTGTAGTTAACCTAATTTAATTAGAATCTAAAACCAGGAGAAGGGTACTTGTAGAATTCTGATTCTTCTTCTGGTTTGACTTTTGCACACAAGTAAAAAACTTTTACGAATTATTCATCAAGCACCCCTTTTAACTTGTTCAACATTTTATTTCTAATCACAAACACTACAATAAATCACTTCCTAAAAACAGTAGATTTTGAGGTAGCTTTATATTTCAACAAAGAACTTTAAGTGGGTTTTATTTTACCTCCATCTGTTGGATTATAACATCTTTAATCCTCAAAGTGGTCCATACTGGGATAGTATGTGCACCACCAATAGGCTCCTGAAACATTCGGGAAAAACATATAATAAAAAAATAAAAGAATAATGAAGTAATAAATTTAAAGAATGAAAATAGATAATAGGATCAATGTGCTTACAGAAATAATACCATCTGCTATCTTCAGCTTGTAATGTTCTTGAGCCATAATCTTCAGTTTATCGGCTGCCTAATCAATCACACATAATAAACTTTGTTAAAGATTTTTTATTCCAATATTAAAAAAATAAATTCATTTTTCTTTCATTATGTATACCTTTGGAGCTGCCTGTGATGACTTCCACAATATATTGGCACAAGCTTCATCAATGTTTGCATCTGCCTCTGCCAGAAGTTCCTCCATCTTGGCTATGTTAAAAAGATGTGTTGCTTTGTTGAGCAGAAGATCGTTATTCTCAAACAGAAGGTCGGTAATATGGGAAGTTGACTCAGCTATCTTGGCGTCTGCTTCCTCCAGGTGATCCTCTAGTCCTGCAATATTAAAAGCAAATGACACTCCATCTCGACTTGAGCTTACCTGGAAACAACTTAAATCTAGAGTTATACATCAAAGCTAACTTCCCAAACTCTAACTATTTATCAAAAATTATATGGTCGTGACGTTCCTTCATCATTATCTTCTGCCTCCATACGTTATCGTTTGCTTTGTTTCTGATTTCTTCAAGCTCGATCAGCTCTAGCTTCCTATACTTGTCTGCTTCATCGTAATTCATATTCAGCTTGTGAATAGCCCAACTTGCTATGTGCTCTAACTCGACTGGAAAATGACATGCCTTCCCATAGACAAGCCGGAAAGAGCTCATACCAAGCACTGTTTTATAAGCTGTTCTATACGCCCACAGTGTATAAGTGAGTTTTGTTGCCCATTCCTTCCTATTCGGACACACTGTCTTCTTGATTATGATCTTCATCTGGTGATTACTAGTTTTGACTTGCCTAGAGGTTTGAGGATGATATAGAGTGGCTACCTTGTGCCGAACCCCATATTTAGTCATCAACTTTTCAAAAGTTCGGTTGCATAAATGAATTCCTCCATCACTTATTATTGTCTTTGGGACTCCAAATCTGCTGAAGATGTTCTCTTGCAAGAATTTAAGCACTATCTTGTCATTCGCCTTGCGTGTCGGAATCGCTTCTACGCACTTCGATACGTAGTCGAATCCAACCAGAATGTATTCGAAATCGCCACTCTTGGGAAATGGTCCCATGAAATCAATACCCCAAACATCAAAATTACCACCTGGTTGGGAACCAGTGGCATCTCATCCCTCTTACCTATATTTCTGGTTCGTTGGCAATTATCGCATGTCTTACAGTACTCGTATGCGTCTGCAAATAAGGTCGGCCAATAAAATCTGTCTTGAAGAACTTTAAATGCCATCTTTTGACACCCGAAGTTCCCTCTAAGATCATGGCAAAAATGCAGGATACTTGACATTTCATCATCAAGGATGCATCTTCTACTCAGCCCATCCTTGCAGCGTTTAAACACATATGGGTTATCCCAAAAGTAACTCCTGCACTTATGTAAAAATCTCTTCCGTTCTTGGTAGGATAAATGGTTAGTCACAATATTACAAGAAAGATAATTCACTATGTCAGCATACCAAGGAGTAATTAAATTCTCAAGAGCATAAGCATTCTCATACGGGAGTAAATCATCAATTATAATCTGCTCATTCACATCATTCTCAATTACCATCTAAGATAAGTGGTCAACTACCACATTAAGCATTCTCATATGGGAATAAATAATCAATTATAATCTTTTCATTCACATCATTCTCAATTACCATCCTAGATAAGTGGTCATTTACCACATTTTCACAACCACGCCTATCTTTATTTTTTACATCTAATTCTTGCAATAATAAAATCCATCGAATAAGGCGTGGTTTACTTTGAGGTTTAGAAAATAAATGGCGCAATGCAGCATGATCAGTATGAGAAATTACCTTTGCTCCTAAAATATAAGATCTAAACTTATCCAGTGAAAACACAACAACTAGCAGTTCTTTTTCAGTGGTGGTGTAATTACGTTGGGCATCGTTCAACATATAACTAGCATAATAAATAATCCTATGTAATTTATCCACACGTTACCCTAAAATGGACCCCACTACTTCATTAGACGCATCACACATGATTTCAAATAGTAGGGTCCAATCCGGAGCAACAACAACAACAGGTGCTGATGTAAGCTTTTCTTTAAGTAAGTTAAATGCATTCATGCAAGCTTCACCAAACACAAAAGGAGTATCTGGAGTCAATAGTTTACACAGCGGGCGACTAATTTTTGAAAGTTTTTTATGAATCGCCTATAGAAACCCACGTGTCCAAGAAAACTCCATACACCTTTAACATCACGAGGGGGAGGAATAGTTTCAATAACATCAATTTTATATTTATCAACTTCCAACCCCTTTCTAGAAACAACATAACCCAACACCGTACCACTCTTGACCATAAAATGGGATTTCTCCCAACTCAATGTAAGACTATTCTCAATGCAACATTCTAATACCCTAGATAAATTGGACAAACAGTTCTCAAAAGATGAACCGTATATTGAATAATCATCCATAAATACCTCAAGAAAGTCGTCGATGAAGTAAGTGAAAATGGATAACATGCATCTTTGGAATGTTGCTGGGGCATTGCACAAGCCGAATGACATCCTCTGGAAGGCAAACGTGCCAAAGAGGCACGTAAATGTCATCTTACTCTGGGCCTCCGGGGAAATAGCCACTTGATAATACCCCGAAAGGCCATCCAAGAAGCAATAAGATTCGTGTCCAGTGAGCTTGTCGAGAAGTTGGTCAATGAACAGCAAGGGAAAGTGATCTTTTCTGGTGGCTGTTTTTAGCTATCTATAATCGATACACATGCACCACCCAGTCGTCGGTCACGTCGGGACTATCTCACCTTTCTCGTTCTCGGTTATGGTGATGCCACCCTTATTTGGAACCACATGGATTGGACTCACCCATTTATTGTCGAGGATAGAAAAAATAATCCCTTCATCTTTTAGATTCAAAATCTCCTTCTTGACCACCTCATAAAGTGTTGGAGTCAATATTATTTGGCCGTCTCTTACTGGCCTCACATCAGGTTCAAGCTCGATTTGGTGAATACAAGTAACGAGATTTATCCCTTTGATGTCGCTGACGCTCCATCCTATAACTTCTTTATACTTACTCAACATCAAAATCAACTCTATTTCCTCATGTTCCGTCAATGCTGAGTATATGATGATGGGTTTTATTTTGTTTGGCTCAAGGAAAACATACTTTAAATGGCTTGGTAATGGTTTTAACTCCACTTTAGGATCGAGCTCAGGTGAGTTAGACATCTCGTACATTTCAGCATTAGAATCTTCAAATTCATCAATAATTTCTCCTAAATCAATTCCCAGTAATTCATCTACCTCCTCCCCACTCGAAAATTCCTCATCGTCCTCGGTGTGTGACTCGTTTAAAATGGTAGTTCCTTTAATCTCATGGAGGTAAGACGCAATCGGATCAACAAATGAATATTCATATCGCATGAATGAAGGAGTATTATTGATATCTTTAAGTGAGAACGTCACCGATTCGCCCAAAGCTGACAAAGTCGTCCTATCTTTATGCACATCTATCAATGTATGGGAATTAGACATAAACGAACGACCTAACAAAATGTTGTGTTCTTTGATTCCGTCCGGCACCTCACCAACATCGAGGATAAAAAATCGACTGGAACCACAAGTTCACCAATCTGCACCAAAACATCTTCATTGATACCCAAAGGTTGTCTGATCAATCGATCCGCCAATTGGAGTCGTATTGTGGTTGGCTTTATCGTCCCAAGATCAAATTGCTTATAGAGAGAATATGGCATCAAATTAATGCAGCGCTAAGGTCAAACATCCCTCGCGCTGTTTGCCCATTCCCAGGTGAAATAGCGATACAAACTCCCCACGATCCTTTTCCTTGAGTGGTAATGGTTTCTTGAAAATTGCACACACTTTTCTCGTCAATGCCACTTGCTGGTTTGCCGCCAAATGCCTATCTCTTGATGCAAGCTCTTTGAAATATTTCACATAAGCTGGCATTGTCTTGATTACATCCAATAGAGGAAGGTTGATATTAACATTTTTCAGCAGATTGTAAAGTTCCATTAATTTTTTATTCTCCTTTGTTGGTCGTAGGCTACTGGGAAAATGGACTGTATCTCAAATCGTGATTGGTAACTTCTCTAGCATAGCTTTTGAGGACTGGACGGGCTTGTTTTTTGGCGTCTGAGTGGTGGCTTGGTTTCAGAATCGTCCCCTTAATGGACCCGGGGACATAATGACTAGGTGATTTGTGCACCTGGTGTACCGACTTCGGTATGTCTTCTTCTAGTGGAGCCGGCGTTGGAATATTGGCAACCTCTACTTGTTCGTCTTGCCTTATTATTCCATTATCAATCTTCTTTCCACTTCGTAGAACATGAACATCATTGACCTGCTCTGCTTGACTTGGAAGTTTCCCTTTCTCGTTTATTAATTTCGCCATAGAAGCAACCAATTGACCCATCGTTGCCTTAATATTCTTCAAGCTCTTAGAATGATCATTAACCAGCAACTTAAGATCATTGACTTGTACACTCACTTGAGCATGTCCGTCTCGGGTTCTAATAGTCTCAATGACTTGGTTTTGCAGCTAAACCAACAACTGATCGTCCAGTTTCATAGGAGTAGGTGCTTGCCCTTTTGTTAGAAATTTGCTTTGTGGTGGTGCAAACAGGTACTGGGGATCAGTTTGCGGAGGAGCTGGCACATGATTCGGGTTCCCAGGACCATAATTGAGATTCGGGTAACCACACCATCTGGATTGTATGTGATCGAATAAGGATTATAATTCTTTGTAAATTTCTGTCCGGGATTAGGTGGTTGGTTCTGATAGTTCCGAACGATGTTAACTTCCTCCTGTTTCCCTTCGTCGAACGTCACCATGCACATATTCGCTAAATGCCCTAGTGCTCCACATTGAGCACATACTTCAATGGTTTTCTTCGAAGAAGTTATACTTGCTAATTCGGCCTTCAAGGCGGCCATCTCTTTGGTCAATTCCTCGACTCTCTTGTGTTCTTCTTTTGGAGTTATAAAAAATTCGTTTACCTTTAACTTCGGGGATGAGAATTCATTTGTCTGGATTTTTGGCTCATATTCTCTAATACCCTCTTGGCGGCTGTAGCAATCAACTCTCCAAAATCTCCTCCGGATGTTGTCTCAACTTGAGTTTTGTATATTGGAGACAACCCTTCATAGAAAAAATGATACCATACCAGGGGTGTTTTTATGATGTGGGCACGCTTGTAAAAGTGCTTTATAGTGCTCCATACCTCGTGAAATAGCTCCCCATCTTGCTGATTTAAAATTCGCAATTTTCCTCCTTAATGCCCCCATCGTCTATGCTGAATAGTACTGATTCACAATTTTTTCATAAATCATATCCAAATCTGTCAATGATCTCGGCTCTAAAGAGAGAATCCAAGATTTAGCTTTATCCTTCAGGGTGCTGGGGAAACATATCATTTTTAACTCCTCACGATGAAGTCCCGTGGCCGTGATTCTACTAACTTCGGCATAAAACTCCCGTATAAATGCCAACGGGTCTTCATGATCATGACCATGAAACGTCGAAAGCTAGGTAATATGGTGGAGTTTTAACTCAAAGTCTCTAGCACTCCGTCCCAAAACGATAGCAGAATTGTAAGTGCCAACCTGTGGGCATGCCAAATCATGCTGTCGAGGCTCTCGTGCGCCTCTCGGATATCTATCTCTATCATTATCTCTCGCATAATAATCTTTGTTCTCATCAAAATTATAACGGTCGTTCTGGTTGTTCACCCATTGGTCCATGCATCCATTTCTCGGATATCTATCTCTATCATTATCTCTCGCATAATAATCTTTTGTTCTCATCAAAATTACAACGGTCGTTCTGGTTGTTCACCCATTGGTCCACGCATCCATTTCTGGAGGGGGTCTTTCGTAATTGTCAGCACGTTCATTACACTGACCATCTCTAAGTCCCTATTTGTATTCATCTCTATCCTCATTTATGTTTTCCATATTCTTCTGGAGGTCTTTCTAATAAGCTCTGGGTTGTACCGGACCTCCGAAATGAATTGTCTCGCTACTGTATTCTCCCCTATTGCGGAGTGGAGGGCGTCTGGGTGGCTCATCATCGATGTTCTTAATATGAACATAATTCTCTCCTCTTGACATTATTTCAGGAATCTCACCGCAAATAAAATCAGTAGTGATGGAAGAATCACTTACAGGAATGGAAATAAGCTTTGATCTTGCGTGATTGGAACGATGAATGTTGTCAATGAATGGTGCAAGCTTTAGTCGAAGCGGTCGTCTACCCTGCATGCAATCAACAACAGATCAAATGTACCGAATGGCAAAACGTGTCCTAGGTTCAATTATACAAATAGACGGATAAACAAAAAGTAAAACTAACAAACATCTTAAAAACATTTGCTTTGTTCCACGACAACAGCCCCAATATTTTGATTCAGACTTTCCGTACCTACATTTATAAATACGTTTGTCAAACTTTTAAGTCCGCTCGCAAGATTACAAGTTCGCTTGTAGGTTGGTAAGTTTAAACCGAGCCGATTCTCAAGGAACAACCAATCGGAGTTTTTGATGTTTGTTTTATCACAAAGTCACACACAAAGATGTATAATTGGGGTTTTTGTTTGTTTTTTATTTTATAACCTTGAAAAGCAATAACAATTATTTAAAACTAATGAACTTAAACTAATTTAAATACTATAATTTAAAAGCTTATTAACTAAAAGTTGTGAACTAGTGTTCCGAAAATTAATAAGCAATTAAATAGCATGAATAAATTATCACTATGACCACCAAGCATTAATGAAAGAATCGGAATTCAAAGTTGAACGATTTCGAACTATATTATCCAAGAAATCAAAGTATCAAGCATCAAAAGTTCAAGATCTGAAAAATAAAGAACAATTATCTAAAAAACAAAAGTAATGGAAAACTAAACTAGAAATCAATTAAAAAGGTGTAGAGTACTTATTAGATCTAGTAAAATCAGTAAATATCCAGCTATTCTGGAGAAAAGAACAATGATCTCGATCGAAGAGTAAATCACGAAAGACGGAAGGAATTTTAACACTTGTAATCTCGAATCTTCAATCTCAATTTTCTATCTATGTAACTGGCAATGGAAATGGGCTCTCTCCGTGCTTCAGAACATTAGAATATGTGTAGTCATACCCTAGACGAATTATAGAGTGGTATTTATAGGTTTTCCAAAACTTGGAGCACAAGTTTCCTTAAAAATCACGAATCTGGGCCCGTTAATGGTTAGCTTAGCGGTAAGGGTTACCGTTAACGCTACCGTTAATCTCTTGCTAAAAGTCTCAGTCCATCCTTAATGACTAAGCTGACGGTTAGGGAACCGTTAAGCGTACCGTTAACATCCTTCTGCAGCCCCCTAACGGTTGTGCTAACGATTAAGCAACTGGTAAGCCCACCGTTAACTAATCCTGGGCGCTCTCTGTCATTCTCTAATGGTTGTGATAGTGGTATAGTCGCCGCTAGGGTTTACTGGTAGCCTTACCAGTTAGAGCAACCGCTAACCCTACCGTTAATTGGTAAAAATTGCTACTTCTTTGCCGAATTGCTCATTTTCGTCTTTCGGTTCTTACAACGGTTTGCAAACTTCATCTATTCGGTGCTGAGCTCCTTCGGTTACTTAGCTGTATGGGAAAAAACAAAGAATAATCACCCAATTGCATTAATAATGATCAAAATGCGGTAAAATAAGCTGGAGAAAAGAAAATACGAAAATATGCCTAATCTATCCAACTTATACCAAAATTAATAACAAAAACTAACTAAAATACTAGCTAAAATCAAGACATATTCATGTTAATCAGTGGATAACCCAAAATACCTGACCCGATTGTTAGTTAAGGCACGAGCCCCGAAAAATTAGCCTGATTGGCCAAAAGGGTGGATACCCGAAAATACCTGACCTGGTTGTCAATTGAGGGCATGAGACCCAAAAATTGGCCCAATTGGACAAAGGGTGTATACCCCAAAATACCTGACCTGATTGTCAGTTAAGGGCACTAGCCCCAGAAATTAGCCTGACTGGCCAAAAAGTGGATACCCCATATACTTGGACTTTATTATAAATCAAGGGCATGAGCCAGGCAAGATTTCCAAAAGTTGATTAAAGGGAAAACATCTATTTTGCATGTAATTGTGGTATTTTTCTCGTGTTCTTAATTAGGATTTTACGTTATTTTTAGTAGTTTTGAGTCAAGTTTTGTTTGGTTATTCGTTTGTTTTCTCATGTTGTCATTCTTCGTGTTTCTTTTTGATTTTATATTTAATATAGTTAAATGGGTTCGATTAGTTTGAGATTTGGTGTAATTCTTGATTTTTTATGTTTAAAATCCCTATTTCATAGGTGGAGGCATTGGGGATCAAAACTCAAGCTAAGCCGTGCCAAGATCGGTGCCAAGAAGAAGCTCCTAAATGGCTAACATTCTAGAGTGCTTGCCAAAACCCACGCCACTACTCGCCACATTTGACGCCAAGTGCACGGCGCTTGCCAAAGCGCACGCCAATGCGCTCACCACATCTCTCGCCAAGGCAGCGCCTGGCACTTGCCAAAGCGCTCGCCACATCTCTCGCCAAGGCAGAGCCCGGCGCTTTCCAAAGAGCTTGCAACTCCTCACGCCCGACGCTTGCCTGCCGCACGCCTAGGTGTTTGCCAACATCGTTGCCCATCTTCGCGCCTACTCCAGCGCTAGCATGCACGCCCGGCGCTTGCCTATCCGCATGCCAAGATACGCGCCCAAAGCAGCGCCCAAGCGCGCCCATCCCTGCGCCCAAACTTAACCAACCTCACCCAAGACCGAGCCAACCAAGCCAAAAGGGCGAGCCAAGTGGCTAGGATGGTCAACACGGGTCAATTTTGGTCAAACCCGGGATTTTCAAGCCTTAAAGCCCTATTTGACCCATTTAACCCCAATTAAACCTAGTATAAATAGACGACTACTCTCTTTTTGTAAAAAAATCACCTTCTCCCAACCCTTGCATGGGTTTGGGACTAATATTTCTCTCTCCATTTCTTAGATTTTAATTTCAAGCATTTCCTTGGTTTGTAAGCTCAAGAAGAATTCAACAACTCCCTTCGATTTTATTTTGTTGCAGTTTCATTCAAGCTTTTGGATTCTCTTTTTAACTCAAGTAAGCTTTCCTTTAATTTCATGCTTTTCTTCAATTCCATGCTTCTTCTTCAATTTATGCTTTTAGATTTAACTCTTAGATTAATTGTTAGATCTTGTGAATTGGCTATGAAATCTAGGTGAGTGACACATCTAGATCATAGATCGAGTCCTTGATCATTTTTATTTCGAGTATTTCATATGCTTTATTTTGGTTTTTATTTGCATGCGTAGTTTTACATTGAATCATAGATCTACTCTTTGTTTCTAGTTAGTTCTCATAATGTTTTTAAATTTCATAGCAACTTTTAGTGCTCTTTCTATTGGTGCTTTCAATTTTTGTTAATTTGCATTATTTTCAATTTTATGATCATGCATGCATGGTTGTACTTTAGGTTGTTTTAGTTGTACTTGGTGAAACTTTGCTTTTATTTGCATATTTTCATTCTTGCTTGCTATTTCAATTTCAGCACACGCTCGAGGTGTCCGACCAACTTGCATTTTACATTTCCTAGTTAGTTTATTTTCATAGTTTTTCATTTTATTTCCATTTTCATTTACATTCCAAAAGCTAAATACCCCTTGATTCTTAAAATCGAATCGAATTACGATAATACCAATCCAATGAACTAAAACTACTCTTTCAACACCCTTCTGAGCAAGCTAGGTAAAATTAATGAACAACCTTATGGGTGATTGAGCGAATTCGATCTTAAAGTCCGAGTATGATATGAAATCGTGATTAAAAGAAATTTACAGACATCATGAGGCAATTCTGGCATTATTTGATTCAAAAGAAATACTAAGTACAAAGGGAATTCTGTTGAATTTGTATAGGGCAACAATGCTCTAGGACTAGAGCTCAACAAGAGGATGTCTACATATGGGAGGAGGAGACCCTCCTATCTGCAGCTAAGACTCGGCGAATGCGCCACAATTCCTGCTCGGTTTCATGAAGACGGAGACAATACCCATTCACAAGCTCGGTTTCGGATTGGGCCTCTCCGACGGTAGTAGATAAATGGCGCACTGACCTTAGTAGATCATAACGCTCCTCTCAAAGTTCCTGGATCAGCTGACAAGGCTCGGACCACTCACGTTAATCTGCCTCTTCCTTTCTAGAAGTTTACGCAGATGGGAAAATCTTTCACGAAGGTTGACATTTTCCTCTAAAAGGAGGAAATTATCATTAAAGAAGGATAGATTTTTCTTCTTAAGGGTGTCAATTTCTTTTATCATAGATTCGGAAGCCATAATGATAAGTCAGAAACAGGAAAAATGATGTTTATGTAAGAGGGGCATAGTACAGGAGATAGTATTAGGGTTTACTTAACTTAAGAAAACCCTAAGATATAAAGGACAAAAAAGAAACGAGCATAAATATGGTTCAGTATAAGGTAGATATGAAAAATACAAATCAGCCAAAAAAGAAAGAAAAGAAAATGCAGCCAGAGGAGATGACCAGCCTACACCCCATAATCCTCCATGCTTAATTTACCGCCGACCTGCCTGTCACCCCGGTGACCTCCCAAAAATCTTACTCGAATTGAGACCCGCTTTGAAACTCAACCAGATCAGTGAAAGTTGGAGAAGGAACTGTCTCTAGTAGAGCAAGGGTCAGCAACTGCTCGGGGGGGGAGAGGAGAGAAGAACTCGAAGCAGCACAGAAGGAGCAGAAGGGTTCTGTTTGGACAGTTTCTCTTGGGCGTCCAACCCGAAGTGATAGAAAACCTTGGCTTCTTGAACGAGGATATCATACATCTCAATGGAGTGCAGAAAGGCCCGCCTAGTCATCTCTTGGGTCATTTGAATGAGCCTCTGCTCGACCTTTGGACAAGCCTTCAGTTTGAGCCTCGTTGATCCACTTTCAAGCCTCTTCCGCTTGAAAGAGGGCTTCATCTCGCGCCCTCCCTTCTCCCTCTTGAGCTTTTTTCAGCTCTACCTTGGCTGCCTTCAGCTCAGCATCCCTCTCTTTGAGCCGGCTTATCAGCCTTTGCTCCCTCCCTTTGAGGGCCTGTTTTGCATGTAATTGTGGTGTTTTTCTCATGTTTTTAAGTTGGGTTTTATATTGGTTTAAGCGGTTTCTGAGTCGCTTAGTTAAGTTATTAGGTTGTTTCTCTCGTTTTATTGTTTTTCGTGTTACTTTTTGATTTTGTACTTAACATGGTTATGTTAATCATAGTTATTTATTTTATGTTTAATTTAGGTATTTTAGTATTTTGGTTTGGGAATGGCCAATTGTGGGCTTACAAGTGGAGTTTTAGTGAAATCGAGCCTCGATTTGTAGTATTACAGCTGACACTAGGTACGTTGCCAACACTGGGTTGCCCAGTGTCTGAGTGGTCCTATCAAGAGCCCATGCACGTCGCTGCCGAGACCTACCGGCATCGGTAGATGCAGGGTCTACGCCAGCGCTCTGTTGCATCGATCCTGCCGAGCATCGACCGATGCCCTACGCGCGTCGACGCCGAGCCACGCCGAGCGCTGATGAGTCACATAGCCGAGAGCTGGCGAGCCCTGCGCGCCATCTTTGGCCAGTCACGCCCAAACCACATTTCCCTCGAGCCAGCTCAAACCAAACCGAGCCAAACCATTCCAAGGTGGATCATTTCGGGTCCAAATGGTCAAAACATGGAATTCCAAGCTTATATGGCATAATTGACCCATTTACCCCTAATAAACTTGTATAAATAGATAGACTCCTTCCATTAGAAAAAAAACACCCCTCACCCAACCCAAGTTTGGGCTTGAAATTTCTCTCTCTAGCACTTAGACTAAATTTTCAAGATTTTTGGCTTGGGTTTGTAAGCTCATGAAGGATTCAAGTACTCCATTGGATATTTAATTCCTTGCAAATTTAATCAAGCTTTTGGATTCTCTCTTTAATTCTAGTAAGCTTTCTTTCAATTTCATGCTTTGTTCTTCATTTTTTTTTATTATTTTTGCCTTAAGTATTAGAATTTATGCTTGATCTTGTGAGTCATCTATGGAATCTAGTTGAGTGACACATCTAGACCATGGATCAAGGCCTAGGTCGTTTAATTTCACAAAATTGCATATGTTTCATGCATTTTCTTTATATTTATGCCTTTTGTCTTAGAAACTTGAATTCATGTTAGATCTTAAGAATTAGCTATGGAATCTAGATGAGTGACACGTATAGATCATAGATCGGGTCTTGGATCATCTTGATTTTGAGTTTTTTACATGCTTTATTTTGAATTAAAGTTTTGTGCTTTATTTCATGCTAAATCCTAGATCTATGCTTTGTTTCTTGTTGTCTTCCTTAAAGTTTTGAACTCTCCCCTTCCATTTTCATTGTTTTATCTATTTGTGCTTCTCATTTTTGAAAATTTGCATTATTCATGTTTTTATGTTCATGCAAGCATGGTTGTACCTTGAGCATGCATGATTGTACTTGATGAAACATTGTTTGTTTTTGCTAAATTTTTGATTTTGCTTGTATTTTTGTTGAAGGCGTACGACCGAGGCATACGACCAATGTGCAATTTCATTTCCTAGTTTAGTTTAGATAGGTTAATTTTTATTTTTATTTTTCTTTACTTTTCAAAGCTTGAAACACCTTGAAACTTACTATTGAATTGATTTCTGATAACACCAAGCCAATAGAACTTTTATTTCTCAAAACAACCAAAAACTACACTTCAAAATGGCGCCGTTGCGACTCGGCTTGGTTAAGGCTTTCGATTTGATTGTTGTTTCATTGTGTTTCTAGCTTTCTTTGTTATTTGACATTTTTTTGTTAAGTATGATAGGTACTTGTAGCTATGGTGGATACATTCCCAACATGGGAGGACATGGTGTAAATCATGTTGGGAATGAGATGTTGTATAATGGCCTTGGCAATGTGGGAGGGCATGGTGCAAACCACGTTGCCATCGGTGGATATGGCTATGGTCAACCCGGCATGGAAGGGCATGGTGCAAACCATGTCGGGTTTAATGGTTTTTCGGTCATGAACGGTTCCTTCGGTGGTTATGGAGCTCCAAATCCTTATCCGAATGTGTAAGCCCGATTTCCCATCCATATGGCTATGGTGATCCTAAATATTTTCCTAATATGCTGAGCCTGAATCCCGGCCCGTATGGAGACCCCCCGTTTATAATGTCAATCCTATGCCGAATACGTATTCGAGTGGAAATGTGGGTGGTGGAAATCGAAATCCCGGCCCGTATGGTGATTCTCGTACTTCCAATTTCAATCAATCCCCGATTGGTGCCACAACTAATGTCCAAGATCTCGATGCTTATGCGTACATTGGAGGTTTGAGCTCCAATGCACCCCCTATCCGCACTATGGGATATTTCAACAAACCCTTTCTGGGGACGTTTCATCATCCCGAGCCAAGATCTTCGCAAGCGACGTATTCTAAGGCACGGCTTTATCCTCTAAGGATCTTGAGTCTTACGAGTTATTTGGAGGAAAGAGCTCCGTTGTCGTAAGCGGCCCCCCTATCCGCACTATGAGAGATATTAATAGACCCTTTTGTGGGGGTGTTTACTCTTCCCGATCAAAAATGTCCACCACCAACATATGTTCATGCTAATGAGGTGCTTCCACCTTTATCTTCTAAGGAGCTTGAGTTGATTAAGAAAATGGCGGCGTTGGAGGCTCAAATCGCTCAAATGTCTAGCGCGGGACCCGATTGTGCTACACCATTGTTTGCTTCGCCGTCGACTCATAACCCTTTTGATTCCACTCCCGTGGACCCATTTTGCCCATCTATCCTGGTGACTGCTCCTACTCCATCTCCCGATCCGGATCTCTTGGTCTTGAGTCGACAATTTCCAAGTACATCTTTGCGCACTCTTTCGGTCATGATCTTCGATAAGTGTGGGGTGGTTAAGAATACGGGTGTCTCGCCGTCGGAAAAGGATGTGTTTTCATTTCCAAATGCTTTTACTCTCTGTTCTAAAAATCGGCCTAGGCGCCCGCCTAGGCGCTAGGCGCCACCAATCCGCCTACGATTTTCAAAAGTCGGCCAAAGAAATCTTCGGGCGCCCCAGGCGCTGCCTAGGCGTCCCAGGCGCCGCCTAGACGCCCTCGGCGCCCAAGTCGGCGCCTAGGCGCCAGGCTAGTTTTTTTTTTTTTTTAAATTTATGTTCTGAAACGACGTCATTTTTGGGCCTATTTTTTGATTATTTTGATTTTTTAATATATGTTATGGTATTTTTATTTAACTAATGAACTTATGGATCTATGTTGTTTTGAATTTGAATCGAATAATAGCTTTAAACTTGTGAATTGTAACTTGTGATTATTAGTTTTAGTTTTGAATTGTCATAGACATTATTGTGTAGCAGGTAGTATGTTGAGCTATTAAATGATTGGATGTATAGTTGTAAATCAGGGTATTTATTCTCAATATCTAGGCCCCGCCTAGGCGTCCTAGACGCTAGGCGCTGGCCTAGTGCCAAGCAGACACGTAACGATTTTTAGAACACTGCTTTTGCTCCTCTTGACCCTTTACCTTTTACTTAGAAAGAATCTTGCGAAGATTGGGTATATATGAAATTCCTCAAGGCCATGGTTGAACGGGTTTATATGGACGATATGAGCATTGAAGAGGATATTTGTCTGGGAAGCCTATTTTGCGGGGTGTTGTGAGGATGATGAGCCCCTTAATCTTAAAGATAAGTACGTTGTGCCTCTATGTGCCCAAGACTTGTGTGAAAATGATTGTTTATGTGTCGTTGAGGGCAACAATGACTTTTTCTAGGGGGAGGTGGGGATAGTTGATGATAAGAGTGAGAAGTTTGAAAATCACCTTGAGGAAAAGGTTTTTGATGAAATGATTGGAGAGCTTGAAGAGTACATTGAGGGGATTGGTGATTTGTTCGAGTTAGCCTCCAACGAGGTCGAGAGGAGGCACAAGCCCGAGCTTAAGCCTCATCCATATCCCCTCAAGCGTTTCTATTTAGAGAAAGAGGAGAGCAAATCGATCATCATCTTTGCCAATTCGGAGCGAGAAGAAGAGGAGGGGTCGATTGTAGCGATTAAAGTTCTTAAGGGTGCGATTGGTTGGAGACCCGAAGTGATAAAGGGAGCTAGACCTTGGACTTACTTTCATAAACTCGTCTTGGAGGATGATGCCACACCACCTCGAGAATTTCAAAAGCATTTGAATCTAGATTTTAAGGAGACATTGGAAGACGAGAAGATGATCGAGGATGAAAAGGGAAAGTTATTGGCCACGAGGTCTAAAACGGGATGGAGGATGTTGACAGATTTTAAGAAGTTACATGCGGTTCCCAAGGGAGATCATTTCCCTCCCCCATTTATCGATCAAAGGTTGAACAAGCTAGCCGACGGGTCACTTCAAAACCACCATTCCACCTGAAGACCTAGCCGAGACGAGTTTTATTTTCCCACTTGCAATGTTTGCTTGTTGGCATATCCTATTTGAACCATGCAATGCGCCGAGAATGTTCCAAAGAGTGGACCCTCTCGCTAAGGAGGAGATTGTTTTGGTGGATCCTCCCATTATCTTTCCACCTTGACAAAAAGGGATTTCGTCAAGCTAGTGACGTTAAATAAGCGCTTCTTGGGAGGCAACCCAAGTTCTTCTCGTTTATTTCTTTTATTTTCTTTCTTCTTAAAATGAAAATCCAAAGACATTTGAAAATTAAAAAAAAAACTAGAAAAATATTTTTGAGTTGTCTTTTGGTTCTTTTTGGTCTTTAGTTTCGTTTTGTTTCGATTTATGTACATATTTTATTGAGTTTTTAATTTCGTGTGACTTTCTTGTATAGTGTTTCGTTTTCCGACTTCAACCTTGGGCGATTGGATAAGTGGGAAGTGTTCATGAAGCCGGGAGATACTAGCCATGCTTAGACTGCTTAGATGCTTAAGTGGACCCCGCCGAGCTCGACCCAAACTCGCACGGTTTAGGAATCTTCTATCTCACCCTTCTTTTACTTGTTTTTCATTAATGCAATGAGGACATTTCATGGTTTAAGTGTGGGGTGGTGGGTAGGTGGTTAGGGTCCGGGTGTTACAAAGCATGATTTGTCTTTCTTGACTCGCGCCTTGGCGAAGTGACGCTTACTAATTGCACTTTCATATGGTTGAGTCATTTTTGTGTCTTTTGTGTCTTTATTACATTGTTGAGCAACCACCACTTGCTTTGAAGTTTGAATAGTTTACTTGTCGGGTTTTTACATGTTTATGCCCTCTTGTGTAAGGAGTTAAATTTTTGTGTTTCGTCCAAAACCCGCATATATATATAATCAACATCCTCTCATGAAAAGATTCCAACGCTCTAAAAGCTCTTTGGATTTTTCTCCCAAATTCGGTGCAAACTAGTAGTAGCCTTGTGTGATTTATCGACTTGCTTGCATTTTTATGGAAATTACATTGAGGAGGTTTGATTTTGCTCGTACGTGATTGAATTCGAAAATGTCCTCGAGGCACATATATCACCCTTGTTTCTGCCATATCCAAATATATAAGATACTTAAAAATCCTAAATGAGCCCCCTTGAGCCTATGCCCCATTTCTTGTTAGCCGAGCTCGATTTTACCTCTTATATCTTCATAAATTGTGAGGTAAGAGTGTATGATTAGTTGACAAGAAATGTGAGGGAAATCAATTGTGGGTTTCGGGTTTTGAGTTTCTTATACAAAAAAAAGGAGAAGAAGAATAATACTCCAACACAAATCACGAAAAGTGATAAAGCGTCCGTTCAAGTGAAAATCATAATTGAAAAAGGCTAAGTTTAGTGAAGAGAAGCGAGTTCAAAAAGTTTCTAAGTGTTGTGAAATAAAGTCGGGAAAATGTGTAAGTGTACGAAAGGATTTCAAATGAAAGTTTGGAAAATTAGGAAGGGTGAAGCGATCATAAGTTTCGGGTTTTAGAAATTATGATTTTGTGTGTTATTGATTGCGTTTGATTGTGTGTTAGCCACTATATCCAAATGTTCCATACCTTACCAAAAATCAAACATTACAACCCATAATAAAGACCTCTTTCGATTCTTATTTGGTCATGAACTATGAGAAATTCTGAGCGCCCAGTTTGTGAAATCTTGACAAGGTGCATATATTGACCGACTCGAGTGTAAACACGTCCTATATACTAAAAATTTGAGCGAATTGAGCGAACACCCTCAAAATTTCTTTTCAGAGGAAGCCATCGATTAGGCTTGCATTTGAGAAAGAGTAATACGAGAAATGCTTGACGATAGCAAGTCTTTATTGATACCACCTTCATATTAATAAGGATAAGCACAAGGATTTTTTTCTTCACACAATTCCCATTGCATGTACAATCTCGATTATTTTCGTTGTTCGAGGACGAACAAATCGGTAAGTGTGGGGTGGTTATTTTGCATGTAATTGTGGTGTTTTTCTAATATTTTTAAGTCGGGTTTTATATTGGTTTTAGCGGTTTTTGAGTCGATTAGTTAAGTTATTAGGTTGTTTCTCTCGTTTTATTGTTTTTCATGTTTCTTTTTGATTTTGTACTTAATATGGTTATTTTAATCATAATTAATTAATCTTATGTTTCATTTAGGTATTTTGAAGTATTTTGGTCTGCGGATGGTCAATTGTGGGCTTACAAGTGGATTTTTAGCGAAATCAAGCCTCGATTTGAAGTATTACAGCTGACACTGGGTACGTTTCCGACACTGGGTTACCCAGTGTCCGAGTGGTCCTGCCGAGAGCCCGTGCATGTCGCTGCCATGACCTACTGGCGTCGGTCAATGCAGGGTTAATGCCAACTCTCTGTTGCATCGATCCTTCCGAGCGTCGACCGATTCCCTGCGCGCATCGACGTCGAGCCTACCGAGCCACGCTGAGCGCTGCCGAGTCACACCGCCGAGAGCTGCTGAGCCCTACGCGCCACCTTCGTCCAGTCACGCCCAAACCACATTTCCCCTGAGCGAACTCAAACCAATCCGAGCCAAACCTTGCCAAGGTGGATCATTTCGGGTCAAAATTGTCAAAACATGGAATTCCAAGTTTATATGGCATAACTGACCCATTTACCCATAATTAACTTGTATAAATAGATAGACTCCTTCCATTAGCAAAAAAAACACTCCTCTCCCAACCCAATCTTGGGTTTGGGTTTAAAATTTCTCTCTCTAGATCATAGACTAAATTTTCAAGATTTTTGCCTTAGGTTTGTAAGCTCAAGAAGGATTCAAGTACTCCCTTTGATTTTTAATTCCTCGCAATTTTAATCAAGCTTTTGGATTCTCTCTTTAATTCTAGTAAGCTTTCTTTCAATTTCATACTTTGTTCTTCATTTGTTTTATACTTTTTGCCTTAGGTATTAAAATCTGTGCTTGATCTTGTGAATCATCTATGGAATCTAATTGAGTGGCACATCTAGATCATAGATCGAGGCCTAGATCGTTTAATTTCACGCAATTTCATATGTTTCATGCATTTTCTTCATTTTTATGCTTTCTATCTTAGCACCTTGAATTCATGTTAGACCTTAAGAATTGGCTATGGAATCTAGATGAGTGACACGTCTAGATCATAGATCGGGTCTTGGATCGTCTTGATTTTGAGTTTTTCACATGCTTTATTTTGAATTAAAGTTTTGTGCTTTATTTCATGCTAAATCCTAGATCTATTCTTTGTTCCTTGTTGTCTTCCATAAAGTCTTGAACTTTCCCGTCCATTTTCATTGCTTTATCTATTTGTGCTTCCAATTTATGAAAATTTGCATTATTCAAGTTTTTATGTTCATGCAAGCATGGTTGTACCTTGAGCATGCATGCTTGTACTTGATGAGACATTGCTTGTTCTTTCTAGATTTTCGATTTTTCTTGCATTTTCATTGAAGACGTACGACCAAGGCATCCAACCAATGTGCAATTTCATTTCCTAGTTTAGTTTAGATAAGTTAATTGCTTATTTTTTTTTTCCTTTATTTCTCAAAGCTTGAAACACCTTGAAACTTACAATTGAATTGATTTCTGATATTACCAAGCCAATAGAACTTTTATTTCTCAAAACAACCAAAAACTACACTTCACGGCTGCGTGTTCCTTGGCTAGGTCGGTGTTCATCATAGAACCTCGAGCCCGGGACACCAAGATGGCCCTCTTGACAGCGGCCTAGTAAAAAAAAGAGAAAGAGAGTGCGGGGGGAGTAAATGAAGATAATCAATAGTAATAATAAAGAGTAAAAAGTGAACGAACAGAGGAACGAGGTGGTTACACTCGCTTCATCCTAGAGAAAGAACTCGAACAGCTTATGGTCTGACCACATCTACAGGATGTGGCGGTCATAGGAGGGGCGTTGCTCTTGGATGAAGTGGACTGTCACATCCCCGGGGCAGTCCAAAATGGATAGGATTTTGAACAAATTTAGGTTAGGGGTTGCCACCCTAGATAAGGAGGCCACGACCCCTTTACTAGTTCAGGAGCGCTTGCGTGTGGTGATCTCCTGCTCATCCCCTGAGTCGGAATGAGCTGTTAGGTCGACGTCAAGCCTAGCTATCTCCTCTGGCCTAGTGGACCCTTCAGCTCTAGCCGTTTCTTTAAGAGGCCCCTGGTCGGTGTTGGGGGAAGACCTTTGTCGACTCGCGGAGCACGAAAATCCTCTTTTTCATCATGGTGACTGCAAGGAAATTTACAAAGGGATTAAATATAAAAATACCAAAATAATACTAAATTCCTAGTGGGTAAGACAAAGTAGAGATGAAAAAGACAGAGTTGGATAGCTCTTCCGGTATACCGATCTCAAGAGACAAAGGGCCCAACTCCTCTTTGGAGTTGAAGAAGCTCAGGACGGGAGGAGTGAGGAGTTTGTATAGATGGAAGACTTTCTCGTTCTCCTCTGGTGAGATGAGCTTGAGCAGGAAGGGTACTGATGGATATTAGGGAAAAACCCCAGTTGCTCGAGCATTGAACAATAAATAATTGTTTCCTCCAGGCTTTATTGGAGGAAAGGTTACCGGTCAAAAATCGAATGCCAGCTCGATCCGATAGGTAGAAGAAGTTTTAAGACGAGCTCTTGGCCTGGAAGAGGGAATAGAATAGCTGGGCTGTGGGTATAAGGCCAGAAAACCGCGCCGCTAGATGAAACCCTACTATTATCCTAAAGGCATTAGGTACAAACAGATGTACCGGAGTTTGGTACATCTGGGACACTTTCGGTATGAAGGGGTGGACGGGAAGGCTCAACCCGGCCTGTAATTGATCGGTGAAAAAATTTAAATGATCGGAGGGAGGCCGATACGCTCTTTCACATGCGTCAGTATTGACTAGGGAATAGTCGCCGAAAATCTGGAATTTTGCCCTCAGTCCTTCCAGAGTCCATTAGCTAATGCTGGAAACAATATTTTCCTGGACATCGCCTTGGATAGGATAATTCCAATAGTCATAATAGGTTATGGACAACGTCGCAGAAGAAGACGTTGATAGATGTAGCGAGGAAGAAGAAGAAGACATAACTAAAAATTTGCAAGGAGAGAGAAAATACCTAGTTTGAGGTGAGAGAAAAAGCTCTGATTGGAGGTAAAAAATGAAAGGAATTCTCGGTGAGGAAGAAAGGTGAAGCACCGAAAGTGATTAAGGGAACCGCAAAATATGGGAAAAACCTGTTTTGAAAAAGAGTTTTTAGAAAAAAGAGGATTTGGTGGGATATGGGCATTTAATGCATGTCAAGGAACATTAATCGAAGAGACGTGTTTGGAATGCCAACCGAATGGGAGAACCGAGCCATCACAGCTCACCCCAACAATTCAGGGGGGACTGATTGGTACGACTTAATCTCATCCCAACCTGAAGTGATGGCAAGCCTCATGGTAGCTCGTGTAAGGCAAGTTGGGGTGGGCCAAATCCAGATCATACACTATGAAGAAGATATTAGGAAAGAGATAGCCTGGGATAAGTCTCTGACTAAAGAGAACTCACATTAACCTGATCTTACTTCTTAATAAGGTTCTATAGAGGTCAACTTAGGAACGAACAGAGTTTTTAGACTAAGCTAAAGGAGCTCAGGTCATTCAAAAAGGGGCGACCTGGTCAGGTCGTCCGAAATAACGGTCCGGGATTCGTGGGCCAATTTCCGGGATCTTGGAAATGCTCCTAACCAACTGAGGGTACAAATATCCCTGCCAAGAGTAACAAAGGTATGTTATTCTGATTATTCACACCTTCACTCTAATACCTAAAACGCTTACTGACTTAAGCATCAGAGAGGGTTCCACCAGAATTCCTCCGGTGGTCCTTTCTAACTTGGTTTTGTGAAGCAGGTTAGGTTAAATTCGGGAAGGAGAGCAAGTGATCATTGGTTTAATATGTTCTGGGTGAAAAAAGAAGTATAATTTTTCAAAGTACAATCATAAAATCAAGAACTCAATCGAAACACACTTTTTAATTTAACTTATTGTTTCAAGTCAATGATCTTCACAACGTGTAAGTGTTTCTCTCATCATGCAACTATTTGATTAGGACGTGTATATGCTCGATATGATATTAATTTTTGCACTCTAACATAAGCTATCAAATTATTTATCTCTCCACTGCTTGGAGTGTACGAAAGACAAGAATCAAATAGGTCTTTTTATTAAGGTTGTAATAAAGATTTTTGGTAAGTTATGGAATATTTGGATAAAAGACACTATAATGATAACTAATGCATATGAATATCACACTACCCTCAAATTTAAATATATGAAACTTTTCCAGATTTCTTCATCTTATCTTAAAAAAAAAAGAACTTAGCCTTTATGGTATATGCATTCAACCAACCTAATTGATATCCCAAAACTACTAAACTTGTTTGTATTTACTTGAAGAATTGATAGACTTTGCTTATTATTAAATAAATTAAATATAAACATAGCCTTTAAACTCTTAACATCAAAGTGTGTTTTTCGAAAGACTTTGACGCCTACAAAAAAAAAAAAAAAATCTCTTCACCCAAAAATAAATCTACTCAAGTTAGCCAACATAAGATTTCAACTCTCCTAACTCCCCAAATGAAAACTTTTCATGAGACCTGTCGAGAGCAGAAAATGAGCTAATGGCTAACAAAGAATGAGAACAAAAAGCTCAATGGGTCTATCTAGGAATTATTTCATTTTTAATAGTTTTCATATATGGATGGGCGTAATCGGGTTTCTAAAATATATCTAAATCATTTTTAAGTATTTCGTGCACTATGCGACCTTGAGACAAAAACTAAAGCAAGTTATAAAAAGATATAAACATGACAGCTAATTCACACAAGAAAGAAAATTTACTATGCATGATTATTAGTCAAAAAGATCCAAATCTCACACGCATATCATTATTTCACAACAAGAAGCCATGTTTTTTTTAAGTAAAGCATAAGAATTACGTTCAAGCCTGTGTTCTTAGAAATATAGATAATTTTTTCCGACAGTTATCTCATCCTCAACACTCATCAATTATTTCACAATAAGTCCACACAAATGCTCATTTCTACTAATAATAAATATTATTATAGATCCAAATATCCACAAATCTCATTTTATTTCTAATAAAGCTATTAAACTCTCAAATAAAATGAAAAATAATAAATATAAAATGAGATAATAATAACTATTGCAATCCTACATGAAAAGCAAAATGATAATACATGACCAAAGTAAACTGCACTTGTATCCCTCCGAACTTATTTGCTACTAGTAATAAGTTTGAAAAAAAAGAGAGTGGTTTATTTTCACTACAATAAATTCGAGATAACGTATCACAAATTTCATCATATAAAGTTCACTTTTTCGTCACAAAAATTATTTCATGATGAAATTCAAGCATCACAATGATCGTCATGTTAGCCGCATCATAAAAAGGAATAAACTAACAAATATGTGTATTCATCACTAAATGTGTTTCTTTTGATGACGCTAATGAGTGTTGTCATCATATGTTATACTTTTTGGTGACGACTATATGATTATATATTTGTTATCTTAATATTTTTATTTCCATTGTCTATTAACATTTTAAATGACTAATCTACACTTTATCATCAAAACCTCTGGTTATAATGACAAGCATAATTATATTGTCGAATCCATCGAATATTAATGATATTTCAATTGTCGCAAATTATGTAAATATTAGTCATATATAATATAATTTATCGTGTAACACTTGTTTATAGTTACAAAATATGTTTGTCACTTAATGAGTTTATTTAAAATGACGACACAATATGTCACCAAATTGCTATGAATGGTGACGACGTTTTCCATTACGGAGAAAGAAGCATTATATAATGAATATTATAATTCTCATGAAATATATATGTATGATGATGATTTGAGAGGATATGCGGTGACAAAATTTATCGTCACTAAATAGATTTATATGGTGACAAACCGCTCATCACAAATAATTCTATTTAAGTTACAAATTTTGAATATGTGGTGGCAAAACCTATATAAAACTAAATGAGAAAAATTTAAAAATAACTTAAGAAGCATGCTAAGCAGAATAAGATTATCACGATAGGAGAATTGATAAAATATCCATATTTTGAATGAAACTAAAGTAATAAGAGCATTAGAAACAAAGCTCTCAATGCTTCAACCAAATATAGTACTTGAAAAAAATATAAAAAATAGTCTAAATATGTTAGTATCAAGTGCCCGAGTTCTTCCACATCACACATTGGCAAACAAAAATGGGAAATTATTTTCTACATGATCCATATTCATCCATATATAAAAAGAGCAACTTGAATAATTTAAATTTCTAAATTATTTTTACGTAAATTAGTAAATAAATATTTTTTAAATGTCTCGTAATTTACAATATACAAATTGAAACTTATTACTAACATGAAATATTTTGGCTCACGTATTATTTCCACTCGGATCACTTGGAGCCATAAAGGGCACAAGCTTGTTGATACATTCACCTTGCTAACCTAGTTGATTTTTAAAATCACTGAATTTGTCCTTAAGCTCACTCACTTGAGATTTTTATTCCAATAGCTTTTCTTGTGTTTCATCAGGTTCCTTTTGCCCATGTAGGGTAGACGAATCATTCAATAGGCTGCATTTACTGGAGGTTCAAACCATACCCAATGCCTTTTATATAACCTGATACTCGACTTAGAACTACAAACAAAATGCACAACAAGATATACAAAAATCCACACAAAATATAAGTAATGTCATGGGAATATTTGGATTGACACAAAATTCTATTGAAATTACATATTTTAGCATTATTACTATTTTTGGTGTTTTAATTCGAATTATGTAATATTAAAAATGATACCACAAACTGAAAATGACTGAAATCAAAGGGCATAGTTGTTGCATATAAATGAGACAACAAAACGGTATATTTGTGAAGCGTTCATATTCCAAGCATAGATTTTACTAAAAAGATATTATTAGGGTGATTCTTTTTTCTATGGAAATACGAGATATAGATCTATGACCCTCAAAAATAATCCTAAACTAATCTCTTAGTTTAAAATGGTGAAAATGAATGAAAACTAAATAAAAATGCTGCTTCGCAGAAACTGGACAAGGGCTAAGCATAACTTTCTTTAGGAAATAGACACTAGGGTGAATTTTCATCTATAGAAACCTAAGAAACATGGCTACAACTTTTTTTGAAGACATTAAAAACAAGCTGGCAAGTTAAAAGGGTTGAAATGACAAAATACAAAAGGACAACGCAATAATCCTTTTGGCTTGTTGAGAGTTATTATGATTCTTTCTTTAAGGCGTTTTGGATTAACTTAATTCAATCATAAATTAACCTTATACTATTTGCACATATGTGTGTATATGTGAAGCCTCGTCCATTTAAATTTATAATTTATTTAAAGGAATTTGATTATTCTTTATATTCCTATTTTATTTCATTTCAATCAAAATGTTTTATTACAATAATATTTTGTTGAAATGTATATTGGGTATTATGAAATTTTTATTTCTATTTATTTTATTTTGTAAAAAAAATAAATACACAGTATATTTTTTATTTTGACTCAATGTGTTAAATCGGGTCCTAAGTTCTTCAAACCAAATTCAATTAAATAGGCCCGAACCATGTAGCCCTTCCCAAAGACTTGGGCCCGTCTGAGTTCAAGCCCATTTACAAACTGCCTTAGCCTTCTATATACTCTCAAATTTCATATAAGCCTCGCATTTCTCCCTTTCTTCTTGCTTTCGCCAACATCAAAACCTTTGGCAGCAAAACTTCGTCGGAAATCGAGCAAAAATCCAACCGTCAGATCATAACCAAATTTATACCATACATAGAAAGTTTAGTAATGTTTACAACTCCACCTTTGAATCGATGATCAGAGCTCTGGATCATCAGCAAAGCACCGACGAGGTTTTTGTTCGCTCTAAATTTTCTATGGCCCGCGCGAAGGCGTGCTTGATCTTTGATGGATGATTTTTGGACAACCGCAGGCCCAAAATTTATGGGCAATATATCGAATTGTTCGTATTGATGAGTAGTATTTAACTATCCAGTTAATTTTATGAAATGATGCCGAAGAAGTCATGACGGGGCCATGAATGCCACTCGTCAGCGATCGCCCTTTCCTACCCTTTGGACTGTATGAATTTAATGAACTTTATATTAACTGAAAGCCCTCTTCACGAGAAATTTGATTCTGAACTCAATTTGTGATTCTGGTGGGATTTTTGACTGCGTATGTGTTGGTTCGTGCGTGAGTGTGTCGTGTATGCTCATGATGTGTTCATGCGTGTGTCAGCGTGTTTTGTGTGTGTTCGGGATAATGACTGGTGTCAGGTGGTCGCCGGAGAGGGGATGGGGCAACGAAGGGAAGAAACGGTCATGGCAGGAGGTTTTAGAAAGTTTAGGGGTTCAAATGAAATTGGCCAAAAGTTTAGGGATATGCTTTTGAGAATTAGATAGAGTTTTGGACCCAATTGAAGAGTTTAAAAAAATTCAATTTGAACCCTATAGTTTTCAATTTATTCCTCCCAAATTCAAATTTTTGTTTATTTCGAACTGACCATCAATTACTCTATTAATTTTTCAAAACTGTACAACTTTCTTATTTTTGAGCCGAAATGGGTCAAACAACTTCTAAATGATTTCAAATTCGAACCGTAGCTTCGTTATAACATCCTTCTACATAAGACATATTCAAAATTACAAATTTACCCTTTGAACTTTAGATTTCAAGAATTGAGGCCCGAACGTTCTTATTATCATATCCTGCGATGTAGATTATTATTTTCATTTACAAGTGTCTTAGGAACTTAGATATTACTTTAATATATGTTGTATTTATAATTTTTATAAGTGTCGAGGCCTTTCATGTACTGATCGGAAACCTCGTAAAGTCATCGTAGCATATGCTTGATTTTTGAAAGAATTTCAACGAAGGTTAATAAAACGTTCTTAACTGGGGAGTTTGAATATTCTCAAATCATAATGCGTTGTTTGTGCTTATCTGTGAGTAAAATAATTTTTAACTAGAAAGTTTGAGATTTTCCAAATCATGAAGCACTTGTTGCTTGAAGGATATATGCAAGTGTGCATTGACCTTGTGCTTGTGCTTTATCATAAGTCCAATTATATGATTTTATATCAAAGGTTATTGATATCATTTGAACTCGATTGTTGTTATCGGTTGTCTATAATCAATTATTACTGACAACTGTTACTGTCTGTCAACTGTTACATTTTGTCATTATCATTGTCTATCAGGAATGAGTAGTTTGGCCAATCAATCGAGCTGGTTGCCTGTGGTTCTTGCTTGAGTACTCGTGGTACCTATCCCCATTTTTCCTGGTCGGGTCGGAGATGATGGCAGGATTTGGGTCGTGGATTGGGTATATTCTGGAATATGGCATACCCTGGGTTTGAATCCCATAGATAAAGGGATGTCGAGAATACTGGGAGGGATAAGACGACTGAGGCTTTGGCCTATTGGAGTGTGGAAATGTATGGGTCGATATTTGATTGACATCGATTCTACGTTTATGTGAGTTAATCTGGCTCGGAAGCTAAGTGCTACGCTTGGGAGCCACCTCTAGAGTCCTTCGGGAGCTAAGTGATACGCGCGGGAGCCACCTCTAGAGTTCCATACTCGGACACTCACTAATCATACTAACTGTTAATCCAAACTTGTGTTTACTCTTTTCAAAATTAAAATCAAGTATAACCATGCACGTCTACGTTTTGGAACGAGTTAGTTCGCCCGCAAGAGAACGGGGTCACCATAGAATGGAAAGTTAAAACGAGTTGATTCTCTCGAGGAGTAGAAATAAGGAGTTGACAATGTCTATTATAAGAATAACACAAATGTTAAAACTAAACACACGATCAAATGGGTTTTTGATTTGAAGACTTCAACAATCTAAATTAAAATAAACCAACTTTTGAAGCTATACTTGCAACGAGGGTGTCAACCTGTTTGCAAGAACTGTTCACTTTATTTAATAATTCAATTATAAACTATTTGAAACTGTATGAGAGTCTTAATCCACTAAGTACCATTCAAACACTTTATCGAACACTAAACATTCATCACGAATAGAGATTCTAATAAGAACAAACTCAATCAAACAACCAAATTACAAGAGGGGAAATTATCTAAATTCACCAAAACAAGTCTTCACCAAACCATTTACAAGAATTCACATACAATTATTCAAAACCAATTATCCAAGCAAGAGATTCAAAGTGATGAAATAAGAACAAATTTTAGAGAATACTAAATTCGGTGGAAATGATATTAACGAGAATGATGATGAATGCTATACTATCTCCAGCGATTCCGGAAAAAAGATAATCCAAGCTAGAAATCTGTAAGATTGTCACGAACTCCCTAATTCCAATGATGAAGGATAGCCACGAGCCGATCGAATGTCTATGAGATTGTCGTAAGGGCTCTATATCCAAGGAAAGAGAGATGTGCTAAATCTCTCCTCCAATGGTGGATGATTAACGAGAATGATGATGAATTTCCTGATCCCTCTTTCCTTGATGATTTCTTTCTGATATTTTCTGAGTTTTAAAGCCTCAAAATTCATTTCGTAACTGAAGAATCTTGAAAATCTGTATTTTTTAACGTATGTGTTCGGTCGGATCCTAGATCCATCTGACCGGATGAAAGTTTCTGTCTACTGGTCCGATCAGATGTCAGATCATCCGATTAGATGTTAGCCCAATAGGTCTATCCGGTAGGTCGTCCGATCGGTGTGTGTTTTGAAAGTCAATCCGGTCGGAGACTAAATCCATCTGATCGGATAAGTGTCCCTTTGGCTACTTTAGGGCATTAACTTCCTCGTCCTTGTCTCTCGGATTTGTCAAACGCTTTATCTGTATGAGAAAAAAGGAGGATTATCTCAAAAGGACCAATTATTGATCAATAAGTCGGAAAGTTAAGCAAAAAGCTAAAAAATGTAAAATTATGCAAAATAACCTAATCTTAACCCAAAAAAGATAACAAAAAGACTCAAATATGACTCGAAATATATACAAAAACATAATAAATGTGTACGAATCAACCACCCCATGCTTTATTGGTTTGTTCGTTCTCGAACAAATGAAAGAATCAAAATCAAGAAGGAATGAAAGTAGTTAGATCAAAGAGCATGTTGTGCATAAGATATAGTTTTGCATATATAAACACTTTCGTCGAAAACTCTTAAGCTAAGCTTGTGTCACCTTTTCACCTTGAAATCAAAAGAATGCGTCCTTACAAAAAGGAAATATATTATGGTGCACTCATTCGCTCGTGTTTATCAAAAGGTAAGTGTATACGCTCGGATCAACATAAACATGCATTCAACGACTCGTGAAAATCAAAGACTCGTACATCGCATATGTGTGCACATTTAATCAAGAATCGGATTAGGACTTTATAGGGTTCAACTGTAGGCTCTTTGGTAAGGTATGTCATATATAAAGATGTGTGGCTATCTTGCGAACCAACGGAATCGATAACTCACTCAATCAAAAACTTAAGCATATAGCAAAATTCCGCTCCTCATTCCCCCCAAAACAACCATGTATTGCAATTTTCAACCTTTTATAAATAAGGCTATTTTTTATTCCAAAACTGAATAAACACGCCCGATCCTACGGAACATGAGTGTTAGTTCCTTCTATACTCATTTGCCTTTATGAATAGGCTTTTATTCTTAACAAATAGATGCTCTTATGAACTTAAGCACCCTTAATTTCCATTTTTTTTTCTTTTTGTCTTTTTTCTTTAACTCCACTAATCCCCACCTTGCAACTTCAATCTCAATAGACCAAAAATAAACTCTCATCTCACAAACTTAACAAAAATAGAAGCTACAATGATGCCCATGGCTAACATAGAGACGTGATAAAAGGCTCGAGGGGGCTCATTGGGAATTATAGTGGTTTATATATATATAT